>CM049371.1:27542160-27817160 GCA_026937815.1 Etheostoma perlongum | reverse complement strand
TGCACACTTCAACTGTGAGAGACAGACTCAAACAAAAACCCAGAAAATCACATTGTATGATTTTTAAATAATTAATTTGCATTTTATTGCATGAAATCAGAACTTTATATTTTGTACAGAAACCTTTTGTTTGCAATTCCAGAGGTCAAACGTTTCCTGTAGTTTTTCACCAGGTTTGCACACACTGCAGAAGGGAATTTGGCCCACTCCTCCACACAGATATTCTCTAGATCAGTCAGGTTTCTGGGCTGTCGCTGAGAAACACGGAGTTTGAGTTCCCTCCAAAGATTCTCTATTGGGTTTAGGTCTGGAGACTGGCTAGGCCACGCCACGCCAGGACCTTGATATGCTTCTTACAGAGCCATTACTTGGCTCGTGTGCTTCAGGTCATTGTAATGTTGGAAGACCCAGCCTCGACCCATCTTCAATGCTCTAAGTGAGGGAAGGAGGTTGTTTCCCAAAATCTCGCAATACATGGCCCCGGTCATCCTCTCCTTAATACAGTGCAGTCGTCCTGTCCCATGTGCAGATAAACACCCCCAAAGCATGATGCTACCGCCCCCATGCTTCACAGTAGGGATGGTGTTCTTGGGATGGTACTCCTCATTCTTCTTCCTCCAAACACAGTTAGTGGAATTATGCCCAAAAAGTTCTATTTTGATCTGATCTGACCACATGACTTTCTCCCATGAATCATCCAAATGGCCATTGGCAAACTTAAGACGGGCCTTGACACGTGCTGGTTCAAGCAAGGGAACCTTCCGTGCCATGCATGATTTCAAACCATGACGTCTTAGTGTATTACCAACAGTAACCTTGGAAACGGTGGTCCCAGCTCTTTTCAGGTCATTGACCAGCTCCTCCCGTGTAGTTCTGGGTTGATTTCTCACCTTTCTTAGGATCATTGAGACCCCACAAGGTGAGATCTTGCATGGAGCCCCAGTCCGAGGGAGATTGACAGTCATGTTTAGCTTCTTCCATTTTCTAATGATTGCTCCAAGAGTGGACCTTTTTTCACCAAGCTGCTTGGCAATTTCCCTGTAGCCCTTTCCAGCCTTGTGGAGGTGTACAATTTTGTCTCTAGTGTCTTTGGACAGCTCTTTGGTCTTGGACATGTAAGTAGTTGAGGTGGACATTTTGAAGGCAGGCTAACAGGTCTTTGAGGGTCAGAATTGTAGCTGATAGACAGGTGTTCAAATACTTATTTGCAGCTGTATCATACAAATAAATTATGTCTCTCACAGTGGACATGCACAATGACAATTTCAGACCCCTCCATGATTTCTAAGTGGGAGAACTTGCAAAATAGCAAGGAGTTCAAATACTTATTTTCCTCACTGTATATAGTACTATAAACAACCCTTTTTATAGTTTGTTCTATGTTGTTAACAGGTCTCTCTTGAAAATGAGAACCTGTGTCTCAATGAAATTACCTGAATAAAAAAGATTTTAAATTGTTTATACGTGTGTTAGCATAGATGGGACAACATTTCATTGTGCAATGCTGTATTGTATAATGACAATAATAAAACCTTGAATCCTAGGTGTCTACCTGAATGATGCACTCCATTAGATACTCCTGAGCCAACGAGTCTCTGCAGTTCACAACCTGCTCCAGCACTCCTGAAAGTACAATCTGTGGAAAAAACAGAGGAAAACAGTATTACCAGACAGATGACAAACTGCCCACATAGCTAAATGATTGTACAGTATGTGTGATGATACGTGTCAAATGTAGCAAATAAAAACACTAACAAGGGAAAAGCAGCAACTACCTAGAAAAAACTCAAACACATAAAGATGGATGAAAAAAAAAAGATTCTGAAAAGCTCTAAACAAAGACATCACAGTGGTAGCCTGACCTCACCAGACCAAATTTCATATGAGAAATAGTATGGAAACTTTCAGCTCATTTGCGATCTCCAAAAGGGCCTTATCAACAGGAGTAAACCCAAATGCCTTTGGACGCAATTGAATAGACCTACAACCAATCAGAGCAACGCCATATATGATGAAGATATACAGTGGGTACAGAAAGTATTCAGACCCCTTTAAATTTTTCACTCTTTGTTTCATTGCAGCCTTTTTCCAAAAATCAAAAAAGTTCATTTTATTTCTCAGTAATGTACACTCAGCAACCCATCTTGACAGAAAAAAACAGAAATTTAGAAATTTTTGCATATTTATTAAAAAACAAAACTGAAATATCACATGGTCATATGTATTCAGACCCTTTGCCGTGACCCTCATATGTAACTCAGGTGCTGTCTATTTCTTCTGATCATCCTTGAGATGGTTCTACACCTTCATTGGAGTCCAGCTGTGTTTGATTATACTGATTGGACTTGATTAGGAAAGCCACACACCTGTCTATATAAGACCTTACAGCTCACAGTGCATGTCAGAGCAAATGACAATCATGAGGTCAAAGGAACTGCCTGAAGAGCTCAGAGACAGAATTGTGGCAAGGCACAGATCTGGTCAAGGTTACAAAAAAATTTCTGCTGCACTTAAGGTTCCTAAGAGCACAGTGGCCTCCATAATCCTCAAATGGAAGACGTTTGGGACGACCAGAACCCTTCCTAGAGCTGGCCATCCGGCCAAACTGAGCTATCGGGGGAGAAGAGCCTTGGTGAGAGAGGCAAAGAAGAACCCAATGGTCACTGTGGCTAAGCTCCAGAGATGCAGTCGGGAGATGGGAGAAAGTTGTAGTAAGTCAACCATCACTGCAGCAATCCACCAGTCGGGGCTTTATGGCAGAGTGGCCCGAAGGAAGCCTCTCCTCAGTGCAAGACACATGAAAGCCCGCATGGAGTTTGCTAAAAAACACCTGAAGGACTCCAAGATGGTGATAAATAAAATCCTCTGGTCTGATGAGACCAAGATAGAACTTTTTGGCCTTAATTCTAAGCGGTATGTGTGGAGAAAACCAGGCACAGCTCATCACCTGTCCAATACAGTCTCAACAGTGAAGCATGGTGGTGGCAGCATCATGCTGTGGGGGTGTTTTTCAGCTGCAGGGACAGGACGACTGGTTGCAATCGAGGGAAAGATGAATGCGGCCAAGTACAGGGATATCCTGGACGAAAACCTTTTCAGAGTGCTCTGGACCTCAGACTGAGCCAAAGGTTTACCTTCCAACAAGACAATGACCCTAAGCACACCGCTAAAATAACGAAGGAGTGGCTTCACAACAACTCTGTGGCTGTTCTTGAATGGCCCAGCCAGAGCCCTGACTTAAACCCAATTGAGCATCTCTGGAGAGACCTGAAAATGACTGTCCACCAACGTTTACCATCCAACCTGACAGAACTGGAGAGGATCTGCAAGGAGGAATGGCAGAGGATACCCAAATCCAGATGTGAGAAACTTGTTGCATCTTTCCCAAAACGACTCATGGCTGTATTAGATCAAAAGGGTGCTTCTACTAAATACTGAACAAAGGGTCTGAATACTTATGACCATGTGATATTTCAGTTTTTGTTTTTAATAAATATGCAAAAATTTCTAAATTTCTGTTTTTTTCTGTCAAGATGGGTTGCTGAGTGTACATTACTGAGAAATAAAATGAACTTTTTTGATTTTTGGAAAAAGGCTGCAATGAAACAAAGAGTGAAAAATTTAAAGGGGTCTGAATACTTTCCGTACCCACTGTATATATGCTCCAGAAAAATGTTAACAGACTACCGGTGTGCAGAGATGATCTGTGATGGCGTAGCAATTTAAAGTTAAAAGTTGTTTTTACTTTGCCTGGGAACCAGACAAATCTGCAAGCTCATTTTGTTGCGGCCAAATGCAAATTTTTCATTACCAAATGTAAATTGGTCTGGCAATGTCAAGCTACGCAAGCTCATGGTTTAAGTCTTTTGTTGAGATTCTGGATTCTAATTGGGCAACATCAAGTGAAGCCAGTATAAAACCAGCTGTAAAACCTGCTATTTACAATGATAGTTTGACAGGGGCCAGATGCATAAAACTGTGTAGATTCAGGAAAAAAACACGAGTATAAAGACAGAAATATGCATTCAAATTATTTTTGTCAGTTTTCTAAAGCTGCACAAAAACCTGATGCCGTTTTATAAATCTCAATCATTGTGGAGCTGGGCGCACATGACAAGCCCCATTTACACTTGTGCAGTTAAATGGAGGTAGAAGACCCCTAAACATCCGCTTTCATATTAATATTTGCTCTTCCACTCATTAACCTGTCAGTAGGAAATGCAGCAAAGAAGAAGCACAGTTTTCCATCCACATGTTTTTATGCAAATTATGTTATATCAAATAATAAATGCCTCATGAAAACATTAAAATTTGATTGAACTTCATGAATGTTGACTCAAAGTTTATACGTTTGGTCTCATCTAGATCAATATACAGCTTATGCAATAAACGCTGATGGAAACGTCATTTGCCAAATAAATAATGAATTGCGATTAAGTTTGAGGTAATTTTATGGTTAAAGAGACGCACCTGTACAGGTCACAAGTGGTGAAAACCGCGTGCCTATTGCGCACTACCGGTAGTGCCGACACAAATGTGCCTTAAGATGCAACGACCGTCTACCGTCGCCTGTAGTACAATTGATTGCTAGCCCTTTCTATTGACAAAATCCCTGCAGCCTTCAGCAGCTAAACTGCTTCACATCTGCGTTGCAGGTAGTCCACCAGCTTCTGGCACCTGTGGACATTTCACAATTCCTCTGCATTACTGGGTTTTGCCTCAGAAAAAGCATTTAGGATGTCACCCCACAAGTGTTCTATGGAATTAAGGTCCAGGGATCAGGCTGGTCACTCCATAAATCTGGTTAATCTGAAATCAAGACTTTGCTCGCTTACTGGTTTTTTGGCGTTTTGGGTCATTGTCTTGTTGAAAAACCCACTTCCTCTTCAGCAGAAGGCAGCATGACCTCTTCAAGTATTTTGATGTATTGAAACTGATCCATGATCCCTGGTATGCGATAGGCCCAACACCACAGTATGAGAAACATCCCCATAACATGATTTTTACACCATGCTTTAGTGTCTTCACAGTGTACTGTGGCTTGAATTCAGTGCATGGGGGTCGTCGGATAAACGGTCAGCCAAAAAGCTAGACCCAAAAAGAACAATTTTGCTCTCATCAGTCCACAGAAGGTTGTACCATTTCTCCTTTGGCCAGTCAACGTGTCCTTTGACAAATTTCAACCTATTCAGTGCATGTCTTTTTTTTCAGCAATGGGACTTTGCAGGGGTTTCTAGCTGATAGCTTTGCTTCACATAGGCTTCTTCTGATTGTAACTCATAGGTAACTAAGTCTTCTTTGATTTTCCTGGAACTAATGACTGGTTGAGCCTTTGCCATTTTGGCTATTCTTCGATCCGTTCTAATGATAGTTAACCATTTTTTCCCCACATCGTTCAGGCTTTGGATGCCATTTCAAAGCATTTGAAATCAATTTGTCTGAGCAGCCTATAATTTTCTGCGCTTTATATTTTTTCCCCTCTCCAATCAACTTTCTAATCAAAGTCCGCTGTTCCTCAGAGCAATGTCTGGAACAACCCATTTTGTTGAGTATTTCAGTGTGAAATGCACTATAACCCGCATGCACAACATTTGCTTCCTTCTTTCCTAAAAATATAGGCCAATATTGACACCTGTTATTTCATAGAGTCAATCACCTCACTAATTGAACACAACACTGCTATTATTTTGAACATGCCCCTTTCAATTACAGATTCAATTACACAGAATTAGCAGCATGCAAGTCATGACTGTTGGATCCGTTGATTTTCTATGACTTACTAGTAAATTATTTGCTATGTAGAAATATCACTCCTACCAAAAATATAATTTATGAGGTTAGTGATGTTGGACTGCTATTATTTTGAACACAACTGTATATACCTTTGCATCATCCTCGTTCGTATGGCACTTCACCACGACAAACACTCGGTGGTCTTGCTGACCCCAAATGATTTGTCTACCACTCTGTGCTCTGCGCATGTAGCCAGTTTTTACAGCGCAATAGCGATACGCTTCTCGATTGGAACCAGAGGATATGGCTTAACTGGGCCAAGGGTCCCCCTCAAAAAAATCTGATTCCAACACTGTTAACCCACTGCTACAGTGTTTACAGAACATTAAGGCTGGGATGTCCTTAAATTTTCGAAACTTTAATAAAAAAGACCGAAGTCATGGTCTTTGGTGGCACTTCTCTGACCTCCTCCCAAGTTGATCTGGGTTCTCTGGCGCAGTATCGCAAACAATTGTAAAAATTTGGGTGTAAAAGTGGACTCAGACCTTAAATTTGACAGCCAGATTAAAGCTGTGGTGAAGTCTAGCTTTTTCCAGTTAAGGCAGCTAGCAAAAATAAATGTGTACACTTATGTGTATTAGGGCTGTAATCAACCAAAGAAAATTTGGTCGACTAAAGTCGTGAAAATTTCGACTAAAAATCGACTGGGGGGGGTGCGTAAAAAAATGCTAGATTAATTAACTGTACTGTCCTGCAGTACTTGTCCTTGTAGGCTATTTGCAGAATATTAAATCGTTTTGGACCTAATTATTTTGCACTGAAATGATTAGGTCTGTCGGCTCTGACAGCGCTGCATCAGCCTCATATCCTGAGACATAAAGTCGACAATTCCTCCCATGATATTATTTTAGTGTTTGGATGATAGAGGCTTAACATCCAGCGTGGTGTGGGTATGTCTGGGGAACGCTACTGTCGTTGCGGTTGGGTGCGCTGGTAGTTATAAAACGATTATTAGACTATGAAATATGCCAACTCTGATATGTTCATACAGCCTACTCCAAACAGACAGGGCAACCTAACACAGACAGGTTAGCTTACCGTTTTTAGGTGATACGGCATGTTTGTAGTTGAGCTGCGATATGCAAACTGTTGCTTGCAAACTTTGCATTCAACTTTTTTCCGTTATCTATTTTTTTTAAATGCTGCCACACTGGCGATGTCTTCGACATGGTAGAGGAGGACTGACTGTAAATTAAACACTCACAATTAAATAAATATTCAGCAAACCATCAGACGAAGGCTTTCTAGTACTTTCTTCAATCTGTCTCCGAGGGTTGGGCTAATCCAAAAAAGGTGAACACAAGGGGGTGTTCTGAAGACAGACTGTTACAGGTGAAACAGAGGTGCTCTGTAAATAAATAAACATAGACCGTAACGGTCTATGCTTCCACCTGATGAAATTAACACGTACAAAAAAATCGAACAATCAGAATTTTGGACGAGACCCAGAGCATATCGACCAATAAATCGACCAGTCAACTGGGAAGTTACAGCCCTAATGTGTATATACCTTTACCATATGCCGGCAGTGCATTTTATTGTATTTATTTTATTGTACTAATATTACTTAGAAATCATGGAGGGGTCTGAAATTGTCAAAATGTCCATCTCCATTCCATTTATTATCTAAATTAGATGCACCTGTTTGAGGTCCACCACATACAATCAGTAAGAATCCAACTACTAACATGGCCAAGACCAAAGAGCTGTCCAAAGACACTAGAGACAAAATTGTACACCTCCACAAGGCTGGAAAGGGCTATGGGGAAATTGCCAAGCAGCTTGGTGAAAAAAGGTCCACTGTTGGAGCAATCATTAGAAAATGGAAGAAGCTAAACGTGACTGTCAATCTCCCTCGGACTGGGGCTCCATGCAAGATCTCACCTTGTGGGGTCTCAATGATCCTAAGAAAAGTGAGAAATAAGCCCAGAACTACACGGGAGGACCTGGTCAATGACCTGAAAAGAGCTGGGACCACCGTTTCCAAGGTTACTGTTGGTAATACACTAAGACGTCGTGGTTTGAAATCATGCATGGCACGGAAGGTTCCCCTGCTTAAACCAGCACATGTCAAGGCCCGTCTTAAGTTTGCTAATAACCATTTGGATGATCCAGAGGAGTCATGGGAGAAACTCATGTGGTCAGATGAGACCAAAATAGAACTTTTTGGTCATAATTCCACTAACCATGTTTGGAGGAAGAAGAATGACTAGAACTGCAAGCAGTTACAACGGGGTCCAAGCCTCCCCGCGCCGGTCGTCCCAAGCGACCTGGGGAAATGTTCTATGTTGATTATAGCGCCACCTAAGGGCCTATCTTTACCAAATTTGGTACAGAGCCTCTGAGCGGGATGGTCAACAACCTTGACAGGTTTGGTGTCGAAAGCATTTATTGTGGCAGAGATATTGCAATTGCAAATTTCCCATTTAAATGCATATAGTGTTTTGACGGAACCAATAAATGTTGATTATATCGCCCCCTAATGGCTCATCTTTACCAAATTTGGTACAGAGGACCGGAGAGGCATGGTCAACACTGCTCACTAGTGATATGTTGATACCTTTTAATTTGGCCGAGATATGATATGATATGTTTTTGGTAGCTTACTACAGAAACTTTGCTTGGTTGTCAAATACGAACACAATTACGTAGCAAAATTCTTTATGCAACTTTTTGTCAGGGCCATCTGGAGATGCTACAAACCAGGTTTCGTGCAGATCTGTCGCAACCTGGGACTAGTTCGTAAAAGTTGGTTTTTCACTTGTCGCAATATTGCGAAAATAATTTAAAACAAAAATGGGCGTGGCCTATATCATGTGACTCAGCTTGATGTAGTGAACACGTGGACATCGCGATTTTTAATGTGTGATGTATAATGTAGGAGTTATAGGCAGAAACACGTTTGACGTAATTGTAGCGCCACCTAGTGTTCCAGATGTGTAGTATTCGATAAGTCATGTCAGCTACCCACTGTACATCTACCCTGTTAATTTCAAGTAATTCACTTCAGTGGAAGTGGTTAATCCAGACATTAGCCCACAGGCCACGCCCACTTGAACCAATCAGTACCCCACTGTAAGGACCACCTCAGGAGTGGGCCTATATGGTATCCATTAAATTTTGTAAAATTTGGATGAGCGGTTCATGAGATATAAACTTGTTGTATCTGTAGTGCCCCCTAGTGGCCAATCTTTGTGAAATTTGTTTGAGAACCTCAGAGGGCCATACCAAGGAATATTCTAAAGTTTGGCTTTGATAGCATTTATCTTGGCCGAGATATGCCAAAGTCGGTGTTTTTGTAGTTAGCTACACAAATTTGTTTTTTATGCTATAAAAAAATCTTTATGCAACTTTGTGTCAGGTTTGTCTGGAGATGTTGTGTGCCAAGTTTCGTGCCGATCTATTGCACGGTCTCGGAGGAGTTAAAAAAAAGTAGGTTTTCGATAAATCGTGATTTTTCACGCATAAAAGTCTAGGCGGAAATGGGCGTGGCCTATATCACGAGATTCAGTAGGATCCAGGGAACGCGTGGATGTAAGGTTTTTAAATTGCTGATGTACGGTTTGGGAGTTATAGGGCCAACCACGTTTTTCTGCTATAGCGCCACCTAGTGGTGGATGTGGGTCAATTTTTTGTCTGAGGTCTTTGCGGAGTTTTGGACCAGTCCTGAAAATGGCGCGTCGCCACTATGTACAGTTTAGGCTGCAGCACCAGTTTTATGCGGGGAAGAATAATGAAGAAGAAGAAGAATCCCTAGGAAAACAATAGGGTTCCACAGCCCTGCTGTGTGAACCGCGTACGCTTTGCGTTACAGCGGTCCACGCATCCTTCGGGCTTGGACCCCTAACTAGAGGAAAACAATAGGGTTCCACAGCCCTGCTGTGTGAACTGCGTCTGCTTTTTCAGCGTTACAGCGGTCCACGCATCCTTCGGGCTTGGACCCCTAATAATATGAAGAATCTCTAGGAAAAAAATAGGGTTCCACAGCCCTGCTGTGTGAACCGCATAAACGCTTTGGCCCTTACAGCGGTCCACGCATCCTTCGGGCTTGGACCCCTAATATGAAGAATCTCTAGGAAAACAATAGGGTTCCACAGCCCTGCTGTGTGAACCGGTTACGCGTTCACAGTAAATTAGGATAATAAATGGAGTGGAGGTGGATATTTTGAAGGCAGAGTAACAGGTCTTTGAGGGTCAGAATTGTAGCTGATAGACAGGTGTTCAAATACTTATTTGCAGCTGTATCATACAAATAGTTAAAAAAATCATACATTGTGATTTCTGGATTTTTTTGTTGGATTATGTCTCTCACAGTGGACATGCACCTACGATGACAATTTCAGACCCCTCCATGATTTCTAAGTGGGAGAACTTGCAAAATAGCAGGATGTTCAAATACTTACATGTATTTTCCTCACTGTATGGGTGAAGAGGTATATGGGAGGTAGACACCGGGGAGGGCTGATGTTTTTTTCACCAGAGTTACAGAGTAACAGAGCCTGGAGACGCCATTGATCCTTCTTGTGAAATGTTTGTATGCCAAGAAATTGGATTAATAAACCTCACAGAATGCATCTCTGCCTGGACAATGAAAGCTTTTATCTCTGTGTAAGATTCACTCCTTGGTATCTCAGTGGCTGTTGAACATTGAGTTTTTAGTTTGTTTTGTTCAATCTGAAGACAATTCGCCACTACATACATTACTCTGCAAAAGTCTTCGGCAGGTGTGAGAAATGCTGTAAACTAAGAATGCTTTCAAAAATATAAATGCGGTTTTACTTTTATCAATTTACAAAATGCAGTGTTACTACCATTTGCCTTCAAACCAGCTTCAATTCTTATAAGTACACTTGCAAAAAGTCAGGCAACACTGAGGACTGTGCACGCAGTGGTCAACCAAGGACACATTTTTCATCAGGAGATGAAAAACACATCAAGCTTATTTCTCTTCGAAATCAGAAGATGTCCAACAGTGACATCAGCTCGGAACTGGCAGAAACCAGTGGGACCCAGGTACACCATCTACTGTCTGAAGAAGTCTGGCCAGAAGTGGTCTTCATGGAAGAGTTGCAGCCAAAAAGCCAGACCTCCGACAAGGAAACAAGGCCAGCGACTCAACTACAGTGGGGCTCAAAAGTTTGGGCATCCCAGGTAAACAAATTGTAATAAATGTGCATAAAAAAAGCCAAGAGGTAGATTTTTATTCCATCATTTACACTTTCAAAATAAAAAAAAAAAAAAAAAAATGGCGTCTGCAAAAGTTTGGGCACCTTGCTGAGTTTATAGCATGCACCGCCACCTTTGGAAAGCTGAGACCTGACAGTGTCATGAATTGTTCTCAATTATCGTCTGGAAAGACCAGGTGATGTCAATCTTAAGGTTTTAAATGCCCAGACTCATCTGACCTTGCCCCAACAATCAGCACCATGGTTTCCTCTAAGCAGTTGTCTAGAAAGCGGAAACTGAAAATAGTTGGCTCACAAAGCAGGAGAAGGCTATAAGAAGATAGCAAAGCGTTTCCAGATGCCAATACCCTCGGTTTGGAATGTAATTAGGGTCCAAGCCCGGCTGCGTGTACCGCGTGTAATGCGGTTCACACAGCAGGGCTGTGGAACCCTATTGTTTTCCTAGAGATTTTTAGGGGTCCAAGCCCGAAGGATGCATGGACCGCTGTAACGCAAAGTTAGGGTCAAGCCCGCGGTTCACACAGAAGGGCTGTGGAACCCTATTGTTTTCCTAGGGATTTTCCATTATTCTTCTCCGCATAAAACCCATACTGCAGCCTAAACCATACATGGTGGCGATGCGCCATTTTCAGGACTGGTCCCAAACTCCGCAAAGACCTCAGCCAAAAAATTTGACCCACGTCAGCCACTAGGTGTCGCTATACCAGAAAAAAACGCGTTTGGCCCTATAACTCCCAAACCGTATATCGGATATTTAAAAACCATATATCCATGCGTTCCCTGGATCCTACTGAATCTCGTGATATAGGCCACGGCCATTTCCGCCTATACTTTTATGCCTGAAAATTCGCGATTTAGCAAAAACCAACTTTTTCGAACTCCTCCTAGATGGATGGATTGGCACATACGAACCTGACACAAAGTTACATAAAGATTTTTTATAGCATAAAAAATGCGTGCATTACGCGCAAACAAATTTGTGTAGCTAACTATGAAAACACCGACTTTGGCATATCTCGGCCAAGATAATTTCTATCAGAGCCAAACTTTAGAATATTCCTTCGTATGACCCTCTGAGGCTGTGAAACCAATTTCGCGAACATTGGCCACTAGGGGGCGCTACAGATACAAAAAGTTTATCTCTCATGAACCGCTCATCCAAATTTTACAAAATTTGATGGATACCATCTAGGCCCACTCCTGAGGTGGTCCTTACAGTGGGTTACTGATTGGTTCAAGTGGGCGTGGCCTATGGGTCAATGTCTGGAATAACCACTTCCACTAAAGTGAATTACTTAAAATTAACAGGGTAGATGTAGAGTGGGGAGCTGACCTGACTTACCGAATATTACACATGTGGACCACTAGGTGGCGCTACAATGACGTCAAACGTGTTTTTGCCTATAACTCCTACATTATACATCACACATTAAAAATCTTGATGTCCACGTGTTCACTACATCAACCTGAGTCACATGATATAGGCCCCGCCCATTTCCGTTTAAAATTATTTTCGCAATATTGCGACAAGTGCAAAACCAACTTTTACAAACTCGTCCTAGGCCGTGCGACAGATCTTCACGAAACCGGTTGTATAGCATCTGCAGATGGCCCTGACAAAAAGTTGCATAAAGAATTTTGCAACGTAATTGTGTGCGCATTTGACGACCAAGCAAAGTTTCTGTAGTAAGCTACCAAACACATACATCATATCTCGGCCAAATTAAAAGGTATCAACATATCACTTGTGAGCAGTGTTGACTATGCCTGTCCGATGCTCTGTACCAAATTTGGTAAAGATCAGCCATTAGGGGGCGCTATGATCAACATAGACAATTTTGGGCCATTTTATCATGGTTTTGTATGCAGCCTAGGAGACCAGAGTTTTTCTGGGTCATTGCGCTATTAATCCGTACCGTTACATGCGCCTCAATAATGTTTCCCGACGTTTTCCCTCCCGCTTAGGGTTCCACTTTCATGCGTTTTCCGGGTTGCCGGGGTCGACTGGCGCGGGGAGGCTTGGACCCCGTTGTAACTGCGTGCAGTTCTAGTTATAATTCTTCCCCGCATAAAACTGCCGCTGCAGCCTAAAGCGTACATGGTGGCGACGCGCCATTTTCAGGACTCGTCCAAAACTCCGCAAAGACCTCAGCCAAAAAAAAAAAACCCCACTTCTACCACTAGGTGGCGCTATAGCAGAGAAAAAACACGTTTGGCCCTATAACTCCCAAACCGTACATCGAATATATAAAAACCTTATATCCACGCGTTCCCTGGATCCTACTGAATCTTGTGATATAGGCCACGCCCATTTCCGCCTATACTTTTATGCCTGAAAAATCGCGATTTATCGAAAACCAACTTTTTCGAACTCCTCCTAGACCGTGCAATGGATCGGCCATTTTACTTGGCATAGGGCATCTCCAAACCGACCTGACAAAAAGTTACATAAAGATTCTTTATAGACTAAAAATTGCACGCATTCCGCAAACAAATTTGTGTAGCTAACTACGAAAATACCGACTTTGGCATATCTCGGCCAAGATAAATGCTATCAGAGCCAAACTTTAGAATATTCCTTGGTATGACCCTTTGAGGCTCTAAAACAAATTTCATGAACATTGGCCACTAGGGGGCGCTACAAATACAACAAGTTTATATCTCATGAACCGCTCATCCGATTTTTACAAAATTTGATGGATCCCATCTAGGCCCAGTCCTGAGGCTGTCCTTACAGTGGGGTAGTGATTGGTTCAAGTGGGCGTGGCCTCTGGCCTCCAACGTTTGGATTAACCACATTAATCACTTGTAATTAACAGGACGAATGTACAATGGGTACCAAACTTTAGATTATTCTTTGGTATGACCCTCTAAGATGGCAAAACAAATTTTTCGCAAATTGGCCACTAGGTGGCGCTACAATGACGTCAAACGTGTTTTTGCCTATAACTCCTACATTATACATCACACATTAAAGATCTTGATGTCCTCGTGTTCACTACATCAAGCGGAGTCACAAGATATAAGTCACGCCCATTTTTGTTTAAAATTATTTTCGCAATATTGCGACAAGTGCAAAACCAACTTTTTCGAACTTGTCCTAGGCCGTGCGACAGATCTGCACAAAACCTGGTGTATAGCATCTGCAGATGGCCTTGACAAAAAGTTGCATAAAGAATTTTGCTACGTAATTGTGTTCGCATTTGACAACCAAACACATTTTCTGTAGTAAGCTACCAAACACATATCATATCATATCTCGGCCAAATTAAAAGTAATCAACATATCACTTGTGTGCAGTGTTGACCATGCGTTTGATGCTCTGTACCAAATTTGGTAAAGATGAGCCATTAGGGGGCGCTATAATCAACATTTATTGGTTTCGTCAAAACACTCAATGCATTTAAATGGGAAATTTGCAATTGCAATATCTCTGCCACAATAAATGCTATCGACACCAAACCTGTGACGATTGTTTGGCGTGCCGCCCGGAGGCTCTGTACCAAATTTGGTAAAGATAAGCCATTAGGGGGCGCTATGATCAACGTAGACAATTTTGGGCCATTTTATCAAGGATTTTAACCTTGATAAAACCTTGAGTTTTTCTGGGTCATTGCGCTATTAATCCACACCGTTACGAGCGCCTCTCTGTATTTCCCGACGTCTGCCCTCCCGCTTTCACTTTGGGTTCCACTTTCGTGCACTTTCCGGGTCGCCGGGGTCGACTGGCGCGGGGAGGCTTGGACCCCGTTGTAACTGCGTGCAGTTCTAGTTAGGGGTCCAAGCCCGAGGCTGCGTGTACCGCGTGTAACGCGGTTCACACAGCAGGGCTGTGGAACCCTATTGCAAATCGCTAGGTTTCTTATTCTTACTTTCCATTATTCTTCTCCGCATAAAACCCATACTGCAGCCTAAACCGTACATGGTGGCGACGCGCCATTTTCAGGACTGGTCCCAAACTCCGCAAAGACCTCAGCTGCAAAAGTTGACCCACGTCCACCACTAGGTGGCGCTATACCAGAAAAAATGCTTTTCGCCCTATAACTCCCAAACCGTACATCGGATATTTAAAAACCATATATCCACGCGTTCCCTGGATCCTACTGAATCTCGTGATATAGGCCACGCCCATTTCCGCCTAGACTTTTATGCCTGAAAAATCGCGATTTATCAAAAAACAACTTTTTCGAACTCCTCCTAGACCGTACAATGGATCGGCACGAAACTTGGCACGTAGCATCTCCAGACCGACCTGACAAAAAGTTGTATAAAGATTTTTAAAAGAATAAAAATTGCGCATATTACGCGCGAACAAATTTGTGTTGCTAACTACGAAAAAAACGTTTTTGCCATATCTCGGCCAAGATAAATGCTATCAAAGCCAAACTTTAGAATATTACTTGGTATAACCCTCTGAGGCTCTGAAACAAATTTCACAAAGATTGGACACTAGGGGGCGCTACAGATACAAAATGTTTATATCTCATGAACCGCTCATCCGAATTTTACAAAATTTGATGCATACCATCTAAGCCCACTCCTGAGGTGGTCCTTACAGTGGGGTACTGATTAATTCAAGTGGGCGTGGCCTATGGGCCAATGTCTGGATTAACCACTTCCACTAAAGTGAATTACTTGAAATTAACAGGGTAGATGTACAATGGGTAACTGACCTGACTTACCGAATATTACACATGTGGAACACTAGGTGGCGCTACAATGACGTCAAACGTGTTTTTGCCTATAACTCCTACATCTGGGGTGTCAAACATACGGCCCGCGGGCACTACATCAAGGAGGAGGTTCGATCAGGCCCGCAGGATAATTTGAAAGTGGAAAAAATGCAAAAAGACATGGAATTAATATTTTTAATTCGCTGCAATTCATGGATTATCCGCTAAGGGGCGCACTCTTTCCATCAGAGTAGAAGACAAGCCGCATCACTGAGACAGACTGAAAACAGCAGACGGTATCAATGCGCCATTTGCTGCTTGTTACGACGTTGTTAATACCTTGGTCTCTACCTCTCCGCTACACCCTCATTAGCCAAAATGTCGTTATCCAAACGGAGAAAAGTAGATAAGGAGTGTAGAATTTTCAAAGAAAATGGACCACGTCCTATTTATTTACAGAGATGCACGGAAAACCTTCGTGCTTGGTGTGTTTGCAACAAGTTTCGGTATTGAAGGAATATAATATTCGACGCCACTACGAGACTCATCACAGCAAAAAATATGACGGCTTGCAAGGACAACTGAGAAGAGATAAGATTAACGAATTGCTGGCGGGTCTGAGGAAACAGCAGTCAACTTTCATCAAGAGCCGAGAAGTCAGTGAAGCAGCGGTAAAAGCCAGCTACCTAATTGCTAGCGAAATAGCATTAGCATCGAAGCCGTATTCCGGCGGTGACTTTGTTAAACGATGCATGATAAAAAGGCGGCTGAACTTGTATGTCCCGAGCGACAAGCTTTTGCCAATATTAGCCTGACGAGGAATACTATAGCAGAGAGGATTTCGAACTATCGGCAGATTTAGACAGTCAATTGAAACAGAGAGTCAAGTCATTTATTGCATTTTCCGTGGCAATTGGCGAGAGCACTGACATCACAGGCGTGGCCCAACTGGCCATATTTATTCGAGGAGTTGATGAGACATTGACTGTTACTGAAGAGTTTCTTGAGTTGGTGCCAATGATGGACACCACAACAGCCCCAAGGACATTTTTTAAAAATCTGTCGTTGCTGCATTGGACAGAGTTGGAGTGGACTGGTCCCGCTGTCAGCCTGGCTACAGGCGGCCGCCATCCATGGTCGGAAAAAAGCAGGTGTCGCGACAAAGTTCAAAGACAAAGTACAAGCCCTTAATGGAGGAGATCGTTTCTGGACATTTCACTGTATTTTGCACCAGGAGGCATTGTGTTGCAAGTCGCTGAAAATGGACCACGTCATGGAGGTGGTTGTTCGCACTGTAAATTTCATCCGGTCCAGAGGTCTGAACCATCGTCAGTTTGACAAACTTCTCAGCGACAGCAACATTACCCACAGCCTGCCATACCACACTGAAGTGAGATGGTTAAGCCGAGGCGCTGTGCTGAGGCATTTCTTTGATCTACGAGAGGAAATCGGACAGTTCATGGAGAAAAAAGGAAAACCGGTGTTGGAATTACAATCTCAGGAATGGCTACGGGACCTTGCATTCTTGGTTGATATTACTGAACACTTGAACAATCTGAACAAAATGTTGCAAGGCCGCAAAAAAGTTGTCACACAGTTTTCTGACAACATACATGCATTTAAGTTGAAGCTGACTTTGTGGGAGATGCAACTGGCAAATGGCAACCCTGCTCATTTCCCCTGTCTGAGAGATGTGTGTGTGACCAGACCTGATGCGGACATGAAATGGTACAAAGACAAAATTGCAGGACTACTGCGGGAGTTTGAGAAACGTTTTCAGGTATTTGGTGAACTTGAGACAGAATTTTCAGTTTTTATCCCACCTTTCACAGTTAAAGCTTCTGATCTGCCGGTCGAAATTCAGCTAGAGATAATTGATTTGCAGTGTGATGCAGATTTGAAGGGCAAATTTGCCTCTGTAGGTCTGGACAGATTTTATCAGTATCTACTACCAGGGTACCCCAAATTAACAGCCCTGGCTGCTAAAATTTTGTGCATGTTTGGGACAACCTACCTTTGTGAACAAATTTTCTCAGTGATGAATATCAATAAAACTAAAATGCGTTCAAGGCTCACTAACAAGCACTTAAATGACATTCTGAAAGTGACAGCTAGTCAGGATATGACACCTGGTGTTGATGCACTTGTACAGGCCAAAAAGATGGCAAGTTTCAGGAACAAAACAAGTCCAGACTAGACTAACACCTTTAAAATGCTGCCTTAGATACTGTTTGCATTGAAAGAATACAGCTCTGTGAAGATGAATCCTTACTGTGGTGATTTAAAAAATGTGCACTTTAATGTTAGTCAGCAGCTTCAAAACAAAAGTTGTGTGATGGAATTCTACTGTTCATACAACTCCATAAATTTTCAGTATGTATTGTATGTGTATGTATGTTTCATGTATGAAGTTTACAGATTTACAGGACAGGCGAACACTTTCTTCATTACACATTTAAAATCACTCTCCTTAGTTTGTAAGGTGTCGCAGGGATTACATTTAGATTTTATATGCGTATGTGTAAACTTTAAAAATTCCTTTCTTTAAAAGTCTCATTTAATCTTAAAAAACATTACTATATTTTTCAGTACCAATTAAAGTTTTGTGCCTTTGTACAATCAGTGGGATCAGTTGCAATGCATATTTGTGAATGATAAAAGTAAATTGAACATTTGTCTAAGGAAATATGAGGTGTTTCATGAAATGTTTTGTAAAAGGATAGTTCATTAAATTTCAATATTTTCCTAATGTTCTTGTGCTTCTTTACACCAAAACAAAAGGAAAGACATGATATTTTGGTTATTTATAGCAGAGTATGGTATAATTTTAATGGTCCGGCCCACTTGACATCTCCCTAGGCCGTATGTGGCCCACGATGCGAAATGAGTTTGACACCCCTGTCCTACATTATACATCACACATTAAAAATCTTGATGTCCACGTGTTCACTACATCAAGCTGAGTCACATGATGTAGGCCACGCCCATTTCCATTTAAAATTATTTTCGCAATATTGCGACAAGTGCAAAACCAACTTTTACGAACTCGTCCTAGGCCGTGCGACAGATCTGCACGAAACCTGGTTTGTAGCATCTGCAGATGGCCCTGACAAAAAGTTGTATAAAGAATTTTGCTACGTTAACGTTTGCGCATTTGACGACCAAACACATTTTCTGTAGCAAGCTACCAAACACATATCATATCATATCATATCTCGGCCAAATTAAAAGGTATCAATATATCACTTGTGAGCAGTGTTGAACATGCCTTTCCGATGCTCTGTACCAACTTTAGTAAAGATGAGCCTTTAGGGGCGATATAATCAACATTTATTGGTTTCTTCAAAACACTCAATGCATTTAAATTGGAAATTTGCAATTGCAATATCTCTGCCACAATACAAGCTATCGACACCAAACCTGTGACGATTGTTTTTATCAAGGTTTTGTATCCAGCCTAGGAGACCAGAGTTTTTCTGGGTCATTGCGCTATTAATCCGTAGCGTTACGTGCGCCTCTCGATGTTTCCCAACGTTTGCCCTCCCGCCACTTCGCTTTGGGTTCCACTTTCGTGCGCTTTCCGGGTCGCCGGGGTTGACTGGCGCGGGGAGGCTTGGACCCCGTTGTAACTGCGTGCAGTTCTAGTTAAAAATTGCAGTCAACAGGAACAGTGGAAGTTAGCAAGATCTGGAAGACCAAGAAAAATATCAGACAGAACCGCTCGCAGGATTGTGAGAAAAGCAAGTCCAAACCCACGTTTGACTGCACAATCCATCCAGAAAGATCTGGCAGACACTGGAGTTGTGGTACACCCTTCCACTATAAAGGGATACGTGTACAAATATGGTCTTCATGGAAAAGTCATTAGAAAACCTCTTCTATGTCCTCACCACAAAAATCAGCGTTTGAAGTTTGCAAATAAACATATAGACAAGCCTGAAGCATTGTGGGAACACGTTCTGAGGACCGATGAGGTTAAAATAGAACTTTTTGGCCAGAATGAGCAAAGGTACGTTTGGAGAAAGGGCATAGAATTTAATGAAAAGAACCTCTGTCCAACTGTTAAGCATGGGGGTGGATCAATCATGCTTTGGGGTTGTATTGCAGCCAGTGGCACAGGGAACATTTCATGAGTAGAAGGAAAAATGGATTCAATAAAATTTCAGGAAATTTTGGACGCTAACTTGATGCCATCTGTGAAAAAGCTGACGTTAAAGAGAGGATGGCTTCAACAAATAAATAATGCTCCTAAACACATCTCAAAATCCACGGTGGATTACATCAAGAGGTTTAAACTGAAGGCTTTGCCATGGCCTTCGCAATCACTTGACCTCAACATAATTGAAAATCTATGGATAGACCTTAAAAGAGCAATGTATGACAGACCAGCCCAGAAATCACAAAGAATTGGAAGACTTTTGTAAGGAAGAATGGGCAAAGATACCTAAAACAAGAATTGAAAGACTCTTGGCTGGCTACAAGAAGCGTTTCCCAGCTGTGATACTTGCCAAAGGGGGCAGTACAAGGTATTAACTCTGCAGGGTGCCCAAACTTTTGCAGATGCCATTTTTTTTTTTTTCTGTTATTTTGAAATAAAATCTAACATTTTGTGACAATTTCTCTCAAATGTCAAATCTGTCATTTGATGCCTTTTGGAGCTTTTTCCATCTTTTCTTGGCTTCTTTATGCACATTAATACAAATGTTTACTTGGGGTGTCCTAACTTTCAAGCCACACTGTATGCACAAAAACATAGGAACTGGGGTGCAGAAGAATGGCAGCAGGTGCTCTGGACTGATGAAATATTTGGCAGTAGCAGAAGGCAGTTTGTTCGCCGAAGGGACGGAGAGCGCTACAATAATAAAAAAATTAGTGGTGCATGGTGGAGGTTCCTTGCAAGTTTGAGGCTGCATTCTCCAAATGGAGTTGGAGATTTGGTCAGGATTAATGGTGTCCTCAATGCTGAGAAATACAGGCAGATACTTATCCACCATGCAATACCATCAGGGAGGTGTATGATTGGCCCCAAATTTATTCTGCAGCAGGACAACGACCCCAAACATACAGCCAAGGTCATTAAGAGCTATCTTCAGTGTAAAGAAGAACAACTAGAACTGCACGCAGTTACAACGGGGTCCAAGCCTCCTCGCGCCAGTCGACCCCGGCGACCTGGAAAGCGCACGAAAGCGGAACCATCATGGCATCATGCCAAACAATCATCACAGGTTTGGTATCGATAGCATTTATTGTGGCAGAGATATTGCAATTGCAAATTTCCCATTTAAATGCATTGAGTGTTTTGACGAAACCAATAGATGTTGATTATATCGCCAGCATCGGAACGGCATGGTCAACACGGCTCACAAGTGATATGTTGACACCTTTTAATTTGGCCGAGATATGATATGATATGTGTTTGGTAGCTTACTATAGAAACTTTGCTTGGTCGTCAAATGCGCACACAATTACGTAGCAAAATTCTTTATGCAACTTTTTGTCACGGCCATCTGCAGATGCTATACACCAGGTTTCGTGCAGATCTGTCGCACGGCCTAGGACAAGTTCGAAAAAGTTGGCTTCGCACTTGTCGCAATATTGCGAAAATAATTTAAAGGGAAATGGGCGTGGCCTATATCATGTGACTCAGCTTGATGTAGTGAACACGTGGACATCAATATTTTTAATGTGTGATGTATAATGTAGGAGTTATAGGCAAAAACACGTTTGACGTCATTGTAGCGCCACCTAGTGTTCCACATGTGTAATATTCGGTAAGTCAGGTCAGCTACCCACTGTACATCTACCCTGTTAATTTTAAGTAATTCACTTTAGTGGAAGTTGTTAATCCAGACATTGGCCCATAGTCCACGCCCACTTGAACAAAACAGTACCCCACTGTAAGGACCGCCTCAAGAGTGGGCCTAGATGGTATCCATCAAATTTTGTAAAATTCGGATGAGCGGTTCATGAGATATAAACTTTTTGTATCTGTAGCGCCCCCTAGTGGCCAATCTTTGTGAAATTTGTTTGAGAGCCTCAGAGGGTCATACGAAGGAATATTCTAAAGTTTGGCTCGGATAGCATTTATCTTGGCCGAGATATGCCAAAGTCGGTGTTTTCGTAGTTAGCTACACAAATTTGTTTGCGCGTAATGCGCGCAATTTTTATGCTATAAAAAATCTTTATGCAACTTTGTGTCAGGTTGGTCTGGTGAAGTTGTGTGCCAAGTTTCGTGCCGATCCATTGCACGGTCTAGGAGGAGTTCGAAAAAGTTGGTATTCGATAAATCGCGATTTTTCAGGCATAAAAGTCTAGGCGGAAATGGGCGTGGCCTATATCACCAGATTCAGTAGGATCCAGGGAACGCGTGGATATAAGTTTTTTAATATCGGATGTACGGTTTGGGAGTTATAGGGCCAAACGCGTTTTTTTTTGGTATAGCGCCACCTAGTGGTGGACGTGGGTAAATTGTTTTGTCTGAGGTCTTTGCGGAGTTTGGGACCAGTCCTGAAAATGGCGCGTCGCCACCATATACGGTTTAGGCTGCAGTATTGGTTTTATGCGGAGAAGAATAATGGAAAGTAAGAAGAAACCCTAGGAAAACAATAGGGTTCCACAGCCCTGCTGTGTGAACCGCATTACACGCGGCTTCGGGCTTGGACCCCTAAAAATCCCTAGGAAAACAATAGGGTTCCACAGCCCTGCTGTGTGAACCGCGTACGCTTTGCGTTACAGCGGTCCACGCATCCTTCGGGCTTGGACCCCTAAAAAAAAAAACCTAGCGATTACAATAGGGTTCCACAGCCCTGCTGTGTGAACCGCGTACGCTTTTTTTTTACAGCGGTCCACGCATCCTTCGGGCTTGGACCCCTAATAAGTCCTGGAAGTGATGGCATGGCCCCCACAGAGCCCTGATCTCAACATCATCTAGTGGGTCTGGGATTACATGAAGAGATTGAAGGACTTGAGGAAGCCTACATCCACAGAAGATCTGTGGTTCGTTCTCCAAGGTGTTTGGAACAACCTACAACCAAGGTCCTTCAAAAACTGATGTTTTTTTGAAGGCAAAGGGTGGTCACACCAAATACTGATTTGAGTTAGAGTCCTCTTCTGTTAATTCACTGCATTTTGTTAATTGATGAAAATAAACTATTGACACTTCCATTTTTGAAAGTATTCTTAGTTTACAGCATTCTTTCATACCTGCCTTAAACGTTTGCACTGTATGTATGTATGTATCTATATCTATCTATGTTGTCTACTTTGGTAATGTTTATGTTACAGTTAATTATATAAGAAGTCCCACGCTAATTAATGTATGTAGATTCACAATGCTAGTTGCACCTGCCATGGCGTCAGACTTTATTTATTGTCATTTTTGTTTTATTATTTGCATTTTGAGCAAGGTGTTTGTATATTTACAACTAATCATCAGTTTGATGCACAGGCTGTACATTTACATTTACTATTTTACATTTACTGCAATTTATTTTGTAGCCTAAAGGTGATCCTTAATTAAACCGTAGTATCTTATCTTTCTAATCTTACTTAAACCATTGGAAGAAAAGAGTGCAAACTAAAGTTGTATCGCTGTAGACAAATATGGCCACTGTAAGGATCCAGTTGTAAAATGAATCTTATAAGAAACAACAGACACACACAAAGACACACCTGTTTGTACTTGTCTACGTTGACACCCTCCAGCTGGCTGAGGCGAACTAGGTTGGTGCCCACCAGAATCCTGAGCTCTTGTCGTTCCTTTTCTCTCTTCTCCCGGTCACGGCTGTGACCCTGATGCTGCATTCGAACCCATAACTTGTTCATTTCGGCAAAGTTCAGAAGGACAAAGTCGATGGAGTCATTGATGTCACCGGTCATCTCCTCTGTTCCCCTGTGGAGTTACGTTTAGAACAGGAATGTACAGTATGTCAAAATATTCTAGATTAAGTGAACCAGTTCTGGAATCATGCCTCCTTCATAATGACGGCATCCAGAAACATCATGCCCCTTGATTAATGTCAGGTCTCTAATAATATTTTTATTCTAAATGATTTTATTACTTCTAGATACCTTGATTTTTTTCTCTAAGACGTGGTTCAAGCCAAATAAACACAGGTAGCTGGCTGAATTATACACTCTACTATCTATTAACAATTGCTCAAGATTTTAGAGACTTTATTTTTAGAGCTGAAATATTCCTCACTATGATAATCAACCAAAATTTTTTTTTAACAATTTCAGACCCTGAACTCTGCAAGATTGTTTCAGAGTAAACCTAAGGGTTCAGACCTTTTGGCAAAAAACAAAACAAAAGAAAGAAAATAATATATATATATATATATATATATATACACACACACACACACACACACACACACACACACACATACATACACACACGTATGATGTAGGCCTAAAATGAGCTTCCCCTCTTTGAAAAACCGGCACCCGCTACTGCTTTAGACATACTGTATATCAAATATTTCCTTTTTAAGCAAGATACGTGAAACATTTGTATTTTAACAACATGGATGAAAATGACTTTTTTTTATGTTACAATCATGTTTCAGGGATAACCACAGCACAGAGCAGCCCTTGCTGAAATCGGCAGTGACCTCCAAATTAGCACTTATGCAAATAAGTTCTTTGATCTGATTCTTTTGGATTTAAGTGCCTGGTTTGACACAATTTGCCATGATATTCTTATGGATTGCCTTGAGAACTGGATTGGGCTCTTAGGAAGGGTTTTATACTGGTTTACCAATCAGATACAATGAGAAAAAGCTGGCCTTGCTTACTCTGGCTGCTCTCCATCATCTGGCAGTATGTTGCGGGTGCACTGCAACAGGTAGTTTCTGAGAAATAGGCCCCTGAGTGGGTGCTGGACACCACGACACATCTCAACCAGGTCCTTAAGAATGTCTTTACGAGACTGGGGGAAGGAAGAGCGTTACACCACACCCACTGTGATTAGCAGATAGCTGCGGAGGAGAGAGGCAAAGCAAATAGGCTTGATCAGATTTTTTCCAATTTTGTAATAGTTAATTTCTATACTCAATATTCAATATTGTGCAGCGCTAATTTAGAACAGTGTTTTAAAAATGCAATATGTTTAGATTGGCGAAAGAAAAACATTTCGTCAATTTAAATTAAGGGTCTGAATCCTTTCTACTTGATGTTTAAAGAAAGTTCAGTTAATAACGTGATACTCACAGTCTGGGGATGATGTTGCCTGCATACTGGACCAGCTCATAGAGATCTGCCACCTTACGTCCTTTGGCAAACTCATCAGTCAGATAAACTTCTAGGTAGTGGAGTTAGGTCAGATATAGCCATATCTGAAAGACTGTTAGGGACCAGTGCAAATCCATCATGAATCATCCACATACAAAAACATGCTAGCGCTCTGAACCCAATACACACAATACTCCAAAAACTGGCTTCATTATTGAATAAGCACTCAATTCACTATTCTAAAAATGTATTCAGATCTTTTACTAAGTACTAATACATCAGTGTAAAAAGACTCCGTTAAAAGTCCTGCATACAAATGTTACTCAAGTAAAAGTATACAAGTATACAAGAAAAATGTACTTTAAAAAGTATTACAAATAAAAAAGGTACTCAAAAATCATCACATATTAGAAACTGGAAACAATAAAAACTGTTCTGTCAAAAGTGTTTGAAAGTCTAATCCTTTCAGCTGGACTTGTAGGGTTATTGGTTGAGTTTTGAATTTATAATAAAACTTTTTATAAACTACATGGTTTGTGTGCAAAGATTCAATTTGTAAAGTAACTAGTAACAAAGCTCTCAGATTAATGCAATGGATTAAAAAGTACAATATTAATAAATAGAAGTAGAGACATGTTAAATTAGTGTTCTAGTTTGCCTTCAACAAATATTACACCAACTAGAGAGCATCTTGCGATGGGATCACACCAGCCGCCAAGGATACAGAGCTCGTAGTAGCTCTTTGGAGAAAGCATGGAGGTCCTTAGCTCACCCAGCATGTTAGAGGCGTGCTTCAGAGCATCCATCAGCTTATTCTTGTCCTGCAACACAATCCAGCCATGAATAGGGGTGCAACAGATCACAAAACTCAGATCAGCAAAAAAGGGGGAGAATTTAAATGATTTATTAAAATTTTGAAATCTTAATAACACTTTATTTCACCAGTAAACTGCTGTTAAATGACAAAACAGATGAGAAATGGGTATTTTACAATAGCTTTTCATTAGAAATTAAATGTAATACATTTTACTATTTGGTAAGTAAGAGGTAAACACAATTTGATTAGAATGAATCTGCCGATTTTGCCAAGAGCGAGGCGCTGCTAGATAATTGTGTTTTTTTTACATGCATGTAAAGCCTTTTTATTGGAAAACCAGAAAGAGGTCGCACCTATATTTAACTATCCTACCATATTGTTATAAAATGATTAGGCCCAACCGTTAAGAACTGTTGATACAGTGGGTACGGAAAGTATTCAGACCCCTTTAAATTTTTCACTCTTTGTTTCATTGCAGCCTTTTTCCAAAAATCAAAAAAGTTCATTTTATTTCTCAGTAATGTACACTCAGCAACCCATCTTGACAGAAAAAACAGAAATTTAGAAATTTTTGCATATTTATTAAAAAACAAAAACTGAAATATCACATGGTCATAAGTATTCAGACCCTTTGCCGTGACCCTCATATGTAACTCAGGTGCTGTCTATTTCTTCTGATCATCCTTGAGATGGTTCTACACCTTCATTGGAGTCCAGCTGTGTTTGATTATACTGATTGGACTTGATTAGGAAAGCCACACACCTGTCTATATAAGACCTTACAGCTCACAGTGCATGTCAGAGCAAATGACAATCATGAGGTCAAAGGAACTGCCTGAAGAGCTCAGAGACAGAATTGTGGCAAGGCACAGATCTGGTCAAGGTTACAAAAAAATTTCTGCTGCACTTAAGGTTCCTAAGAGCACAGTGGCCTCCATAATCCTCAAATGGAAGACGTTTGGGACGACCAGAACCCTTCCTAGAGCTGGCCGTCCGGCCAAACTGAGCTATCGGGGGAGAAGAGCCTTGGTGAGAGAGGCAAAGAAGAACCCAATGGTCACTGTGGCTAAGCTCCAGAGATGCAGTCGGGAGATGGGAGAAAGTTGTAGTAAGTCAACCATCACTGCAGCAATCCACCAGTCGGGGCTTTATGGCAGAGTGGCCCCGAAGGAAGCCTCTCCTCAGTGCAAGACACATGAAAGCCCGCATGGAGTTTGCTAAAAAACACCTGAAGGACTCCAAGATGGTGATAAATAAAATCCTCTGGTCTGATGAGACCAAGATAGAACTTTTGGCCTTAATTCTAAGCGGTATGTGTGGAGAAAACCAGGCACTGCTCATCACCTGTCCAATACAGTCTCAACAGTGAAGCATGGTGGTGGCAGCATCATGCTGTGGGGGTGTTTTTCAGCTGCAGGGACAGGACGACTGGTTGCAATCGAGGGAAAGATGAATGCGGCCAAGTACAGGGATATCCTGGGCGAAAACCTTTTCCAGAGTGCTCTGGACCTCAGACTGGGCCGAAGGTTTACCTTCCAACAAGACAATGACCCTAAGCACACCGCTAAAATAACGAAGGAGTGGCTTCACAACAACTCTGTGGCTGTTCTTGAATGGCCCAGCCAGAGCCCTGACTTAAACCCAATTGAGCATCTCTGGAGAGACCTGAAAATGACTGTCCACCAACGTTTACCATCCAACCTGACAGAACTGGAGAGGATCTGCAAGGAGGAATGGCAGAGGATACCCAAATCCAGATGTGAGAAACTTGTTGCATCTTTCCCAAAACGACTCATGGCTGTATTAGATCAAAAGGGTGCTTCTACTAAATACTGAACAAAGGGTCTGAATACTTATGACCATGTGATATTTCAGTTTTTGTTTTTTAATAAATATGCAAAAATTTCTAAATTTCTGTTTTTTTTCTGTCAAGATGGGTTGCTGAGTGTACATTACTGAGAAATAAAATTAACTTTTTTGATTTTTGGAAAAAGGCTGCAATGAAACAAAGAGTGAAAAATTTAAAGGGGTCTGAATACTTTCCGTACCCACTGTATATGGTCCAATATCTTTATGCCTTAAATTTGCTATTGCCGTGCTACAAAAACTTAAGGCTGCATTTCTTATTTCAGTGTTTGTGTTAGAACTGACTGGCTTGCTTCAATTTCATTTGATTTAATATAATTCAGTGATGTGTTTATTCCGTGCTATTGTCGCAGCCGTGTGCCTATATCCTGCGTTACCCGTGCCTAGTTGGTTCTGTCTTGTATTATGGACTTTATTCTTGTTTTTTTGCTTGTGGAGCGTGTAGCCTACATGTGTTCCAGTTTTATTATCGAAGCCTTAGTACTGTTTTGACACCACAAAGTTCCTTGTTTTAATAAAGAGATATTTTGTCTTCATCTTGACAGTATGGATAAGAAAGAAATTTATGTGGTTAAATAGCGATAACGGTCTATTATTTTATTTTCTGGTGTTTCTGGGTCAGTAGTCTATAGCAGGCTAATTATTGTCTTGGATAGGCTATTTATAATGAATTGAATCTCTATACAGTTAGGTGTGTGCTGGTTGACTTTGGCTGAAAACTTAACTCTGTGAATTTGTCAGCACCCCCAATTCAAAATATGTTCCCGCGGCTCTGCCAGTACAAAGGTATTTGGTCATGAAATCTAGACAGGTTGACAGGTAGTATAGTAACATTAAAATCACATCTTAAAAAAAGTCTATCCCACCACATTTATCAAATATCTTAAAAGGAATGTAATACCAGAAATCATCACTATCTTGAATATATTTTTGTAAGCACCTCAGTTTTGTCACTCATTGCTTCATAAACATTCACATTTAAACCCCCTTCTTCTAAGGTACTACATCACCTTTTTCTCAGATGTCTGTTTTTCCAAATAAATTTGGAAATAGTTTGATTCATTAATTTAATTAGATTATCAGGGATGGCAAGAGAAAATGCAGGGTACATAAATCCCTCTGTAACCAAGAATTAAGGATAACTTTACTTTTTGTTATACCAACCACTAGGGCTGGGCGATGTATCGATATAAAAAATATATCGATATATTTTTTAATGTGATATGGAATTAGACCATATCGCATATATAGTTCAAATTTACGCTGTGATCCTCCAAGTAAGCAACTGACCTGGCGCTCTCTGCACTGCTCCCCGCGCCCCCGCCCATTCTCTTTCATACACAGAGGGCGGAGGGGCAGGAATAGACACTCTTTAACAAACATGGAGGAAGCAACAACGTCTGCGGAGCGTACGGAGGATGAATTGGTTAGTAAAAGAAAAAGCAGTGGCTCAGTAATTTGAGATGGTTCGGATTTAAAGTACAGCCAGGGGTGGAAGCACTACAAATCTTTTTCACCACCTAAAACAGTGGCACAAACTGCAATACGAAGAGTCTGTGAAACTGCGCGCTGCAGAAGCCCCAGAAGCCATCGACAACCCGAAAAAGCTCCAGCCCCGAAACAAAGTTCACTGCAAACTTCATTTACCCGCCGTGTGCCTTATGAAAAGAAAAGTGACAAGTGGTGTACTATAACTAAAGCCGTGTCCTATCACATTGCTAAAGATATGGCCCCTATTGCAACTGTGGAACAAGTCGGATTCAAAAAGCTACTGAAAACGATGGACCCGAGATATGAGCTTCCCAGTCGCACCTACTTTGCACGAGAAGCACTTCCACAAATGTACACTGAAGTCAGGCAGAGCCTTGCCGACCGGCTCGCTAATGTGACTCATTTTGCGTTGACCAGCGATATGTGGTCGAGCAGGACATGTGAGCCTTACATGAGCGTGACAGTTCACTTCATTCAAGACTGGGAGATGAAAACAGCGTGTCTTCAAACAAGTTATTTCCCCCAGGATCACACCGGTGAGCATATAGCCGAGGCCCTGCAGGACGCAATTGCAAGCTGGAAACTCCAAGAAAAGCATCTGGTTGCTATAACAACCGACAACGGGAGCAACATTGTCAAAGCGGTTGAGCTGAGCAGTGGCTGAGGATGCAGTGCTTCGGTCACAGACTACACTTGGCTATTGGTGAGTGCACTGTTGTAAGGAGTATTCAGATATTTTATTTTAAACAACAACATATTAAAATGTTAGTTTTTTGTTATTTTAAAAAGGTAAAGGTGAAGTAATGACGACTTTAAAATGCTGGTTTGCCTGTTCATATCATCAAGGTAATATATTTAGCTATTTAGACTATATTTTTTTCTCTGGATTGAAAGAGCAGACTGCAAAGTAACTAGAAACTAATGTTGATACGTAGGCCTAAACATTGTGGAGTATTTAGTGGAGTAGAAATATGAAATAACATTAAAAAATTGCATAAATACTAAGAACAACAACAACGAAACATGCGTAAATGTATAGTTATCTTTTACAAAGTATACAAAAATAATAATACATACAAATAGGCACATATGTTTAATATATTTTTTTTATGATTTTGACAGGACATGGCATGAATGACAAGCGCGTCACCCGAGCCATTTCTCTGTGCAAGAGAATTGTTAGCTGTTTTTCATACAGCTGGAAGAAAAGGAGACATCTTGCTGAGGTCCAGATTCAGCTGGGTCTGCCAAGTCACCAACTCATAACAGAGTCTGCCACACGCTGGGGATCGAGGCACCAGATTATAGAGCGAGTCCTGGAGGAGGAAGGAGCACTGGCCAAAGTCCTGTCTAATGACAAAAAGACCAGGCACCTTGTCCCTACCTGGCAGGACTTAGAGGTCCTAGAAGCAGTCCAAAAGGTCCTGAAACCTCTCCAGGACTTTACTGATGCTTTGTCAGGTGAGGAGTACGTCACTCTATCATAAGTGAAACCTGTGCTGCACCTTTTTAATGAAAGTCTCCTGGCATAGCGAGCTTTGTAAATCGATCAAGACCAGCATTGTTGAGTGAAACAGCAAGTATTCTGACCCTGCCACTACTGACCTATTGGAGATGGCTTCATTTGTGGATCCACGGTTCAGGGCCACCTACATCACAAGTGAAAAAGTTGATGCATTGAAGCACAGAGCATTCTTGGAGGTGGAGACGCTACTGGCTGATCAGCCGCCTTACCTACGTGTGCCCACTGTTCCTGAGCCTGCAGATGGAGAAGCAGCAGTAGCACCAAAAGCTAAGACACTGGCAAGCTTCTTCAAGCAGCGCACAGCCACCACCAGTACACCAACCAAGAGGGGGGGCTATTGAAAATGAACTGTCCAGTTACTTGCAGTCACCAAGTGTGGAGAGTGACACTGATCCCCTCCAGTGGTGGAAGGATCATGAAGTTGTCTTTCCAGCTCTGAGCCACCTAGCAAGTATCTCTTGGTACCAGCTACCAGTTCACCCTCTGAACGTGTTTTCAGCTGCAGTGGCAATATCGTGACCTGTCACAGAGCATCTCTAAAGCCGGATGCAGTTGACAGGCTGGTGTTTCTCGCACAAAATCTTTAAAAAGGAGAAGGACACGCTTGTCTGGTTTCTAATGTCTACCTCAAGACAGCATTACAGTTTATCAAAGTAAAAAAAGAAGGTGAAAATGTTTATTGAGTTGATAGTCTGTTTCTTGTGCAAATGTTTGAGACTGTTCAGATAAATTGAGTTAACAAAAAGGAAAAGGTAATCTCAAGTTGATATTTAAAAGAAATGTTATTAAACTGAGCACTTTATTTTGTTCTTTTATATATAAATGCTGCCCTTACTAGGGTTTGTCATATTTTTATTCTTTTGTAATGAATGTTATTCACATCTGTGGACTTGTTAGAAAGGAGAAAAAAATCTCTAATTTGATTTTAATAAGCCATTTATAGTTGTCTAACTAAAAAAAATTTCATATTGTACTTTTTTCATATAAATATGGTTATTTCAGAAAAAATTGGCCTATTTTATTTTATAGCCTATTTTTATTTAAGATATTTTTTATTTAAATGTGCATCTTATGAAGCTTTGATTTCAAAAAAGGTACTCCTGTTGTATACAGTATTTGTTTATCTTTTTGTTTTTATTTAAACAGCTGAGCTTTTATTTATGAAGCAGGTGAAGAAACCTGTTAATTATTTATTCATTTGATTTTGCAACTGTTCACTGAAATTGCTGGTTTCAATAAAACTACTTGTGACATGTCATATTTGGCTTTGACTTTGAACATTTGCGGAAAAAATATCGGGATATATATCGTATATCGATATTCAGCCTAAATATATCGGCATATGACTTTTGGTCCATATCGCCCAGCCCTACCAACCACAAATTTTAGTTTTCTAGTTTTTCTACCTTTTATTACTACGCCTAAATGATTCACTTCATTCTTAATAGGAATATATATAAATCTAGAAGCGGGTGGTCATGTATAGCCATTAGTTCACATTTCTTAACAATTCAACATAAACCTGACACTTTAGAGAATCTCTCTATTCTTTCTATATCACCAGAGGGATCTGTTCAGACATCTTGAGGAATACAGTAGAATCGTCTGCCAGCTGAGAAATGAATAGCAGATTATTAAAATCCATGCTTTTTGGTCTTAACGTCATACCCAAATTAAAAGTGGAACAGCTCCCATATACAGTGAGGAAAATAAGTATTTGAACACCCTGCTATTTTGCAAGTTCTCTCACTTAGAAATCATGGAGGGGTCTGAAATTGTCATCGTAGGTGCATGTCCACTGTGACAGACAATCTAAAAAAAAAAATATCCTGAAATCACAATGTATGATTTTTTTAACTATTTATTTGTATGATACAGCTGCAAATAAGTATTTGAACAACTGAGAAAATCAATGTTAATATTTAGTACAGTAGCCTTTGTTTGCAATTAGGGAGGTTAAACGTTTCCTGTAGTTTTTCACCAGGTTTGCACACACTGCAGAAGGGATTTTGGCCCACTCCTCCACACAGATCTTCCCTAGATCAGTCAGGTTTCTGGGCTGTCGCTGAGAAACACAGAGTTTGAGCTCCCTCCAAAGATTCTCTATTGGGTTTAGGTCTGGAGACTGGCTAGGCCACGCCAGAACCTTGATCTGCTTCTTCCAGAGCCACTCCTTGGTTCTCCTGGCTGTGTGCTTCGGGTCATTGTCATGTTGGAAAACCCAGCCTCGACCCATCTTCAATGCTCTAACTGAGGGAAGGAGGTTGTTCCCCAAAATCTCGCAATATATGGCCCCGGTCATCCTCTCCTTAATACAGTGCAGTTGCCCTGTCCCATGTGCAGAAAAACACCCCCAAAGCATGATGCTACCCCCCTCATGCTTCACAGTAGGGATGGTGTTCTTGGGATGGTACTCATCATTCTTCATTCATTCTTCTTCCTCCAAACACAGTTAGTGGAATTATGACCAAAAAGTTATATTTTGGTCTCATCTGACCACATGACTTTCTCCCATGACTCCTCTGGGTCATCCAAATGGTCATTGGCAAACTTAAGACGGGCCTTGACGTGTGCTGCTTTAAGCAGGGGAACCTTCCGTGCCATGCATGATTTCAAACCATGACGTCTTAGTGTATTACCAACAGTAACCTTGGAAACGGTGGTCCCAGCTCTTTTCAGGTCATTGACCAGGTCCTCCCATGTAGTTCTGGGCTTATTTCTCACCTTTCTTAGGATCATTGAGACCCCACAAGGTGAGATCTTGCATGGAGCCCCAGTCCGAGGGAGATTGACAGTCATGTTTAGCTTCTTCCAGTTTCTAATGATTGCTCTAACAGTGGACCTTTTTTCACCAAGCTGCTTGGCAATTTCCCTGTTGGCCTTGTGGAGATGTACGGTTTCTAGTCTCTAGTGTCTTTGGACAGCTCTTTGGTCTTGGCCATGTTAGTAGTTGGATTCTTACTGATTGTATGGGGTGGACAGGTGTCTTTAAGCAGCTGACGACCTCAAACAAGTTCATCTAATTTAGGATAATAAATGGAGTGGAGGTGGACATTTTGAAGGCAGACTAACAGGTCTTTGAGGGTCAGAATTGTAGCTGATAGACAGGTGTTCAAATGCTTATTTGCAGCTGTATCATACAAATAAATAGTTAAAAAAATCATACATTGTGATTTCCGGATTTTTTTTTAGATTATGTCTCACAGTGGACATGCACCTACAATGACAATTTCAGACCCCTCCATGATTTCTAAGTGGGAGAACTTGCAAAATAGCAGGGTGTTCAAATACTTATTTTCCTCACTGTATAGGAGCTTCATTGAGACAGCTATAGTTTATGTTAGCTGCCCGACAGCTGTCAAAGTTAGCTTCAACTTCATATATTACCTTCTAACAGCTATCTTCTCAGTAACGTGACAAGCTTCCAAATCACAAAATAGTAGTGGCAGCACCGTTTGGCTTAGTTATCAATGCCATTAGCATCTCGGCTAAAACTATTATTACTTAGTTTATGACTAATCGTTTCAGCTGTGCCAATATGATATCATGTGATATCATGACCTGTTACCGTGTCGCTACAGTTTTATTTTACGCTCACTACTGAGCCTGTTTGTCTCCTGTAAGCTACCGGTAACATGTTCTTCACCTGTTCAATTGACTTTAATAAATAATAAAAAATAAAAAAACTGCACCCTCTTAGATTTTGCTCAAAGTTTATGCTAACCTAGTCTTTTCACACTTTTTTTTCCCCAAATCTAGGGCATGCTGTACAAACTTGTAATGGTTCAGTCATTTTGACATGTTTGTCTTCCACCCTACAAAGTTTGGGTTTCCTGTCTCTCTCTCTAACCTATCTCCAGGTGCCCCTACACTTGGAGAGCAGAAACCTGACGGCTTTCGTTACACACCTCGGTGTTTTCCGCTACACAAGGATGCCATTTGGCCTTAGCTCCGCCCCCTCCTGCTTTCAAAAGGTCATGATCTCAGTGGTGGCAGGCATACCAGAAGTGGTGATCTACCTCGATGATGTGGTGGTACATGGTGCTGCTACTGCTATCCATGACAGTCGCCTGCGAAAAGTATGTTCGAAGCCCTTGCCAGGCACAGTCTAACCCTCAATGGCAGTAAATGCGTTTTTGCTGCGCCGGCCATTGAATATGTAGGCTTCGGACTTTCCACTGAGGGCATTTCCCCCATGCAATCTAATGTGAAGGCCATCCTCTCTGTCCCCAAACCAAACTCGGCTTCCCAGCTCGCTTTATTCTTGGGCATGACTGGCTACTACATGAAGTTTATGCCTCAAAATACAAAACGGCCCCACTGCGCCAGCTGCTCCGGAGGGATGAGCCGTGGGTCTGGTTTCTGGAATGCGCTTAGGCAGTGCAAACTCTCAAAGCTCAACTCACCTCACCTCCAGTGTTGGCACATTTCGACACATCCAGTCACACCCTGGTCACCTGTGATGCTTCGGCCACAGCAATAGGGGCTGTACTGTCACAAGTACAAACGGTATGGAGAGGCCTGTTGCTGAACCAAACCGAACAAGGATACTCCGTTGAGAAGCGGGAGGAACTCGCCTGCATGTGGGCTTGCAAGAGATGGCATCTCTACCTTTATGGCTGCCAGTTTACGCTGAGAACAGACCACCAGGCCTTAACAGCTCTGCTCTCCTCTACTGGCACCGGTCACAAGCCGCTGAGACTGCATCGTTGGTACGACCGTCTTTGCCAATACAACTACACGCTACAGTGTTGTTGCAGAACTCCTCTCTCGGTCAGTTCCTGCCCAGACCCTGCCCGACAGCGTCAACCACATCAAAAGTGAGCTTATTCACATGCTACACACTCCGCATGAGTCAACGGTCACTCTGCAGGAACTGAAGGCAGCCTCAGAACAAGATCCAGTCATCTCCCGGCTCTCCGCCTACATTTGTCAGGGATGGCCAAGGGATCTATCAGCGGAGCTGTTAGCTCGGGTTAGTCTCGGGTCAAGCAGGAGCTCTTTTGTTGGAATGACACATGCGTGGCGCGTGGGCTTTGCACTGTGATTCCGGGGGGGCCCTTCGTGCCCGTGTGCTGACCATGGCACATGAGGGCCACCTGGGCATAGTGAAGCTATGAGCAGCGACCTGGTTGGTGGCCAGGCATAGACAAAGACATTGAGGCCCTCGTTAAGGAATGCCCAGCATGCCTGAGAAAACCGGCCGCCAACCCCCACCACCCCTGCAACCTCTGGCCTGGCCCTCAAAGCCATGGGAGCATCTGCAGTTGGACATATGTGGTGAGATCCACGGGGCCCCCCACTATCAGTGGATTTTAGTCGTAGTGTATGACTTCAAGCTAAGCTGACCACTGCTAGTTTTGTCACTTTCATACAGGATACATTCACACACACATTCATACACTGTGGCCGAGGCTGCCGTACAAGGTGCCACCTGCTCATCAGATAAACACTCACACACATTCACAATCCGATGCGCAGCATCGGGGGGCAACTCGGGGTTCAGTGTCTTGCCCAAGGACACTTTGACATGGGACTGCAGGGCCAGGGATTGAACCACCAACCTTCCGATTGGCAGGCAACCGCTCTACCACTGAGCCAGAAAGCACTCCCACCAGTCAAAGCCTCAGTTACCCGCCATCAGGAGCGGATGAAACAGTGGTTTGACAAGAAAAAGAGGATCAAGATACCAGATATCACTGTGGCAGACTGGGTGAAAGCTCGCCGACCGCACAGGGGGAACAAAATGGCGTCATTTTGGTTCACTCCACGGCAAGTGACCCGCCGGCTGGGACCAGCCACATACCTCCTAGATGACGGCACCCGCTGGCACGCCGGCTGCCTTCAGAAGGTGCCAGTCAACTCGTCAACGCAGAGCAGCGGGGACATAACGCCACCCAAAGTGGAGCAGGAGGACTCCATGCCTCAATCAGCCACACAGCCTGAGGATACTCCCTCGGTGTCTCACACAGTGCCCCCATCACCAACAGCGCTGCCCCGGCACCCAGCCTACACACCACGGGTCGTCACATCTTCAGCTGTGTGTTCTCCACGGCCAGTGCGCACAAGGGCACGGCCTGATTATCTGAAGGACTTTGTTCCCTGATTACCTGAATGACTGTGTGCCTGATTTCCTTAAGAACGTTGTGGTTACCTTTAAGGTTCAAACCCCCCAGAGAGGGGAAAATGTTATGTCCGTTCAGGACAAATTGATCTGTGATCGTTTGGTAATGCCTTAACTTGTGTTAGTCTGTAGCGCCTTGGCGCATGCGTGAGAGACAGTTGTTTTGGACTGAAAAGTAAAGTAGCCCGCACGCTCTAACAGCTCGTCCAGTGTCTTTATTAAACATAACAGTATCTACTGGAATAGAGCAGGCGCTAGCTGGCTGTCGCATCACTTTATGGAGCTTCTCAACTCCAGAGAAACCATTTATTTCTCACCTAAAACGTTCTCAGAAGTGAATTTAGTGATGGATAAGATGGGAAAAATTGTTAAAATTGTCCCGTTGTTGGTCTTTCTGTACCGGAACCCCGACTCTTGTTGATCTAGGTTCCTATGCAGAAAAGGGAACAGGGACAAGACCCTGCCCTGAAAAAGGAGCTGAAAGAGTTACAGGAAATAGGAGCTGAAAGAGTCAGAGGAACTTAAAAATCCCCAAATTGGTCCAGTCGGAACACGAGAAAAATAGGGTTCTAGGAATGTTAAGTTCTAGGAACTGCAAAAATCCCTCTGGTCGGAAAGCGGCTATTGTTTACCAATAACCAATCCGTGAAAAAAAAAAAAAAAAAATGATGGATTTGCATGATTTACAAGAGCCTCATTTTCAGGTCGGAAAAAACGGATATCTGGATTTATCTGGAATAATCATACCCCTGCAATGGTTTAAACAATTACCCTTACCATAATGATATCTATGACATACTGAAATCACCCTACCAGGCATCGTTTCATCTGGAAGGACTGGACCTTGACAGCCTGCACAGCTTCATCGAGAAGCTTCTCCTGTTCATCCTGGGGGAGACTGCTGTGTGGTTGGCTGGAACATTGGGAGAATGAAATAGCTTTACCAAAGTGCTAAATAAATCAAGAAAGTCATCTAACAGCCATGCAATCCTATGATACTTTTTGAATTCGAAATTACATCACTTATTTAGCAGTTGACTTTGCTCCAATGGACAGAACTGAATCACAGAAACCTCAACAACATCACGTGATCAGGTGGTTTTCAGATAATACTGAGTTGTTTTGAGTTTTGATTTCATGTATTTGTTGTGTTTGGACCAGGTTTGGACGGAGGCTTCATCCTGCACAGTTTGTCTTGTCTTCCAAGCTTTAAAGCGATCGAACTGCCAGTGATACTGACCCGCGTAAACATGTAGCCTTTGGCTGCTCAAAATAAGTTACCCTAACTTTGCTCCTCAATTAACGTTACAATTTCCATTTAAGCGCGATCACATGTAATGCATCGTATGCTAGCTATATGTTTGCGAACATATTCGTGCATATAACGTAACGTTAGTATATGTCCGAAAATATGTATAGAAATATAGCATACGTGTACAGTTTGGGCATAACACTGCTGCTCACCAGCTGACATATTCCTAGTTCTGTTTAACTTGCGCTGAGACTTGTTCGGGCCATAATAACAATTAGCTTTAGTAATATATGGGACACCGCCGCAAAGCGGAAGAACAGCAGCTAGCATAAGTTTCCACTGTCACCTGTTTTGTCACATAAAGCTCAGAGATTAACGTTACACTTAGTGGCTCATTTGACCCAGCGCATACGGAAAACCACGGTATGGTGAATGGAATATAGATAACATGAATACAACTGTCGTGTCAAACATCTATGCACTCAGTTGCAGTTTGTTAGCGGTAGCTAGCCGCTGTCTGACGCTGTCTCAGGAGCGTTAGGCCATAGTATCACTTACATACAAGTCCGATTTTAGATTGGTTTAAGGAAGACCCTTGACATTACTTGTTCCATTGACCAAAGTTAAACCTAGGCGGGTATCTGGAGAAAACATGATTTTATGCAAATGCATATAATAAAGGAAAAGCTCTTACCATGATTACTAGCTAGCTGTGTATCAGATCAGTCGGAGAGGCTGGCATGTCATGTGACTCACAGTAATGCTGCTGCCTTCACTGTCTGCGCTCAGCTTCCACATCAGAAGAGAGGCGTGGCCAGTATTCCACTGTGGTGTTCCACTATTATCAGGCTATGAGTGAGTGAGTTGGATCACGTTCCCTCGGTTTAATAAACTGTGCGCACGGATTCATAATCATAATAATCTTTTTTTAAAGTGAGCAAAGTAAGAAAGATATTCACAGATTCACTTCAACATCAACTTCTGGGATCAATTACTCTATAGCGAAATTATATGAAATCACAAAGACGCATCTTTCCTAACGTAGTGTTAACAATGAGCTACAAACACATTTTTTATCAAAACAAGCCGTCCTCCAACCTGGAGAAATAAGATTGGTCACTAGTAGTAGGTGTGTTACGGTTTAACTGGTTTTGAATTAACAGGTGATTCTCCAGATGTGATGTCCATGAGGAATGATCATGTAGGTGGTTGTATCGATGCCTGTTTTAAATACTGCAAACGTCAATAAATCGTTCAAATGTTCATTTTGTCATTCTTATGTATCATAATCCTGTTAATTGTGTTTGTTGACTCTGGAACTGCAACACAAATGAAGACAGCTGAAATAAGCAAAACAGAGCGCAGTGCGCCCAGATTAACTTGTGTCACAATAGGTAGGCCTACTTCCATCGGTCATATGCTCATATCGTTTCACTTAGACCTAGAAAGAGCTAATATTTAACATGGGCAACACAACAGCTGTAGTGTAGAAAACAAAACCAAAGTTTCCACACATCAACATGGTTCTCTAATTCAAGCTCAATATGTAATCCAAGCTCTAGGTTGTGTTATAGGAAATACATTAACCCAATACTGTGACTGAAGGAAACAATTTAGTTTAGTTGAGTTTATTTCAATCAATCACATAAATGTATGTGATTTGATGTAAATGTATGTGGATTCATACACATCACTTGCATAACAAATGGTAAAACAACTCAAAAACAAAGTATCAGTTCATGCAGTGTCATCTTAACTCGTACATAATCAATACTGATCAAAAAAGTTGAAAGTTGAAAGTTGTAATAAGCATTTTCTTATTACACCTACCCTTTTTACATTCTATTTTATTCTTAGGTCCCTCAGGATATTATCAATTTTAATAAAATGTATTATTAATTTCTGTATTGCTATACATGACACATGCAAAAATACACATTCCCATTCATATACTGTACACATTGCCATCCATTCCTCGCTTTCATATTTATTAAATTAAGTTGAATGATTAAATTATGTATCCTTTATTAGTCCCACAAAGGCCAATTACAATTTACAATCTGTTGTTATTACACACATTACACACAGGCCTGAATCACACACACGTGCTCAGTACATGCACTAATGGAGAGATGTCAGAGTGAGAGTGATTAATCATCCTACTTAGTATTTTTTTAAATCTTTGTAACTGTAACACATTTTTACTTTATCTAAAAGATTCCACAAGTTTACTCCTTTTGCTGATACACATGTTTGTTTTACATTTGTTCTAATCTTCATCTTTTTGAACGTGTACATTCCCTCAGTCCATCACTTACAATAAACACTCAGTCGCACACTATCTCTCTTCACTACTTATTTTCGCTCACTATCGTCTATCTATCCAACCTTCTCAAAAACCCACAAAATACTGACATGCTACTCAAATCTTTATGAATGAAAGTGTTTACAGATAAATCTTAATAAAATTATAGCAATATATTACTGCCCAGGAGAAATAGTTTTTCATTACGCTTTTCAAGTTCAAAGTTTTAAGTTATTGTCACATTCAGATGTTTTCAAACTTTTGTAGGAACAGCAGAAGAGAGCCAGTGAATGCAGGAGTAAGGAAGAGAAGGGATGACATGCAGCAAATTGTTGTTTCCTTCAGTCACAGTATTGGGTCAATGTATTTCCTATAACACAACCTAGAGCTTGGATTACATATTGAGCTTGAATTAGAGAACCATGTTGATGTGTGGAAACTTTGGTTTTGTTTTCTACACCACAGCTGTTGTGTTGCCCATGTTAAATATTAGATCTTTCTAGGTCTAAATGAAACGATATGAGCATACAGTATGTCCGATGGAAGTACCTGTTGTGACACAAGTTAATCTGGGCGCACTGTGCTCTGTTTTGCTTATTTCAGCTGTCTTCATTTGTGTTGCAGTTGCAGAGTCAACCAACACTTCAGACTGTTTAAATAAACCTAATTACCATCACATTAAACAGGATTATGACAGAAATAAGACTGACAACATGAACATTTGAACAATTTATTGACGTTTGCAGTATTTAAAACAGGCATTGATACAACCACCTACTTTGTCGGGTCTTCGTTCTTACAACGGCATCACAAGTTAATTCAGGCTACAAGATGGATTACGTGTATTGAGATCTGTTTATATTTCAAACTAGCCTGTAAGTAAAACATGAGCTACATATGAGGTTTTACACCCAGCTGAACGCAGCGTGGAGACAGTTCAGATGTGGCAAAATGTGCATTTGCTCAGATTAAGTTGTGATAGATCTGTAGGCATTTAAAATAGAAATGAAATTATATTTCTGTAGGCTACGTAGCTACAGGCTCATTACAACCATGTCCCTTAATATGTAGTATGCCTATGCTCATTCATCCAGATACAGATGACAGCATCTCTCTCGTATTGCAACAAATTGCTCTGTATGTCTGGCACATATTGTAGAATTGACAAATAAAGCTGACTTGACTTAATGTGCAGGAATTTGATCCAGTGTTGGTTCAAGAAAGTCTATCTCATGTTATTGATTGTCTGAATATCTGCACTATTATAATTAGGAAACACTGCAATTTCAGATAAAGCATTCCAGATATAGTGTAATTTAAAATATTGAAAACCTCATTATGCCTAGTAAAAATATCCACAAAGGAGTCTTCTTTTATTTTGTTGACAAATAAGAGTCAAAGGCTTTTGGCCATAAAGAAATAAAATTTTTGCCACGTTTTAGGTATGAAATGTTACATTATGCTATGAATAATATCTGAACAAACCCCTCTGTAAATGCGTAAAAAGCAGATAGGAGTGAAACTGGACAGATTGGTATGTGTAAGTGCTACTGCAGTTGAGTTTTCTGAATCAGAGTATGAGAAAAACCCATTTCGAAAACAGCTTTGAAAGATTACTAAATCACACACATTTTGAAAGACATAGGTGAAAATATTATTTAAAAATAAATAAGTTATCAACATGAAACTTACCCAGCTAATTACTTACATTGAGATATTTATTTTTCCTACAATATATAATACCCCAGTTTGCTAACATTTTAGATACAGTGTTGTTCTAACGTTGAAGTGTTTACTAATGTAAATGTCACAAGTCCATCTGGGTGTCTCCATGGCTTGCAGTGAGAGACACAGTCGCCAGACAACGGATTATATTTCTTAATGACAACGGCAGGTGTTTGCATGTATGTCTATCGGGACAGGAATTAATGCTCAGAAACTAATTTCTATTGTCAAGTTTCACAAGACATCGACAAATGAATGTGAAATAGAAGCGAAGCGATAAAAATGTTTATTTCCTGGTTAGTTGGGAATGGGTCCTAAAAGGCCACGCCTACATCTGCCTTGATCACCAGTTAACTCAAAAGCCAGTTAAACCGTAACACCGGCGGTACTTAGGGACTGTCTATAAACTACAACACCGACACAAGAAATATCTATTAATTTAATGATTAAATAAGGAAGTGTCTCCAAACTTATTTTTTTTTAACAGTAATTGCTGTAGTACAACTAGGAGGAGACAAGTTATAATTAAGGTAAGTTTGGACTGGAGACACTACCTTATTTAATCATTAAATTAAATTTCTTTTTTGTTCCCTTAATAAAGTTTTTTTTGAAAGAAATGGTTGGTTACATGTTCAAATAATGGATATTTGTTACAACATTTCCATCTTATTTGAAGAAGAGTCACATTACAAATACTTAGGTATTTTCATTGACCAATCACTGTCTTTTACAGTGCATGTCCAAGATTTGGTTAAAAAACTGAAATTGAAGTTAGATTTTTCTTTAGAATCAAGTCCTGTTTATCATTTAAAGCAAAAAAAACAACTTCTAAATGCAACATTCTTGTCTGTCTTGGACTATGGTGATATTTTATACATGCATTCAACTTCCCAGTGTCTTCATGCTTTGGACACTGTGTTTCATGGAGCCTTGAGTTTCATCACAAACTTAAAATCTCTCACTCATCACTGTTTGCTGTATTCTCGGGTCGGGTGGTTTTCCCTCTCCATTCAGCGTTGTATGCACTGGCATCTTTTTATTTATAAGACAGTATTAGGACTTCTTCCTCCTTATCTGAACACTTCCATCCTCCCGAGGACTGCAGGAACATATCACCTGCGCTCACAGGATCTGTTTTTGTTGACAGTCCCTAAAGCCCGCACTGACTTTGGCAAAAAGGCTATTAATTTTGCAGCCCCATCTGCATGGAATCAGCTTCAGAATGAACTCCAGTTGAAGGAGTTGGTCTCATTTTATTCTTTAAAAGGCTTTTTAAAGGACCTTGCAGAAAGGCAGTCTGTATGTCACTGTTTTTAAATTGATTTAGGACCCAAGTATTTTATGATGACGTTGTTGTTTGAATATGAGTGAAAGTGTGTTTATGTATTTACCTGTAAGTGTCTTTGTCTATTTGAAACCATGCTGCTGCCAATTGCCAGGACACTCTTGTAATATCTCTTGTAAAGAGATTTTTAATCTCAAGGAGTTTTTTTTATCCTGGTTAAATAAAGGTTTGAATGAAAAAAAAAAAAACTATAAATGCAGACAAGTCCTATTTAAAAAAACAAACAAACAACAATGACATTTTTTACCATTTGAAATTTCAATTTAAACAATTGGATAAATTATTGAAGAAACCTAATTGAAAAAACAATGTTTTATCTTTATTTTTTAATTTAAAAAGGTATTTAGTAACAGGAATGAACATGTGTATCCTGTGTGTGTGTGTGTGTGTGTGTGTGCGTGCATTTGTGAAACTTCTGGGGATGTGCTGTAATTCTTTACAGTAAAGGGGTTGTGAGAGAGAGAGAGGTAGAGGGAGGGCTAGATTGAGAGAGGGAAGCTAGAGAGGGTGGTAGGTGTCTTTCGCTCTGTCCCCTGCAGCATGTCATTGCTAGGATTGAGCATCGAGAACCAGTTCCAAATTGGAATCGTTTTAAAAATGATGAGTCCAGTGGGATGGTTTCTTTATTGGAATCGTTTGGAAGATTTGGTTACAAATCCGTTCATCGGTTCCAAATTTAAAATGGCCAAGTTTTGGTTTTATAGTTGCAAGGGGCTTGTGGTGTTGCAGCTATGGAGCCCAGTAAGTGTAACCCTAGTGTGGCCATATTTTACGTTTAAAAAACCCTAGTAAAACTGTAAATCACCATTGTATCAAAATAAAACTTTCCTCTTATTTGTAATATAAGCATTGTGACCTCTTTTGACTCTATCCCTCAAAGAATTCAAATCGAGAATCAATAAGAACTGGAAATGAAAGGAAGAATAGAAATTGGAATCAGAATTGTTAAAATAAAAAAATGAAGATATTACACACGTTATCAGATGCATCAACTAATAAAAACCAACCTAAAATCAAATTGGAATTTTTTTTGTATGTCAACAAAACACTAAATGGTTCAGTTGCAAAAACTACATCCAATAGTGTTTTTTAGCCTTATGTAGTGAATTACAGGGAGGTGTTGTGAACACAACTCTGGTAGTCCAGCAAACCTCCTCCCTTAGCTCCCCCCTGCCCAGGTGCATTATAAAAGGCCACAGCTGGCTCAGTTCAGCCTTTTCGCTGGTCCCTGGTGGTGGTTGCCTGCTGAAGGTGATTCACCTGTTACTGTATTTTTTTGTCAGGGTTGCTTTTTTGTTTCTTTAGTTTATTAATTAAGTTTGGTTAATTTTAATATATTTCTGTTATTTTGCTTTAGTAATGTGGTTGTTTTTGTTAATTTATTATTTTTTTGTTTCAGGAGTCTTTCTTTTGTCCCTTTGCTTTTTTGGTGGGTCCTGGGTGTCTTCAGGTGGGTGGCTAGGCACCGTGATGGAACCTCGCTTGTTTTGCATGCAAGTAGGCTATGAGATTCTTTTAGTGCATGTTTTATTGTAGTGTTGCCTGTTTTGTGTGTTTTATTTGGATCCCCAATAGCTTCAGCATACACTAAAAGCTATTCTTCCTGGGGTCCTACAATCTTTCCTTGACAATACTCATTATGACATTTCATTACACACACAGACATACATTTGAAAATACAAATCATAAGCAAATCTTACAGTTAACTCAATTAATACAAGAAATTAAACAAAAGACACTACTCCCGAATAGATTTATCTATTTTAAGAAATACGACAACAAAAGCCCTATACCAAACTAATTTTATATTAAATATTTAATTCCTTTGAAATAAATGTCTCAAGTGATTTTTTAAAGCCATACTGAGAGTTCTGTTTGATAGCCGTTGGGAGAGAGTTCCATTCACACATTGCTCTGTACCTAACTGAACGTTGAATTGACTTGGTTTTCACTTTAGGTAAAATAAAACTCCCTCCTACTGCATGCCTCGTTGGATAATGATGTATAGCAGTACAAAAGGATAGTTTTGTGTATAAAGTGTAAGTGTATAAAGGTGTTTTGTTTGTTATAATGTTAGGCTATGTAAAAAAAACATTAGCAAATACACGAATATATTTTTAACTTTAAGCCATGAGAGTTTTTCTTGCATTTTATCAACATTTGATCTAAACCCACACAAAAGAGCCACATGTGCAGCTTTATTCTGAATCACTTGTAATTTTTTCATATTAATTGCTGAAGTGCTGGACCATACCACTGAACAGTAATCCAGATGTGAAAAAAACAAAGCCTGAAGGACTTGTTTAACTGTCTGTGGTGTGAAGATGTTTGCACACCTTTTAATAACTGACAAGGTGCTGCCCATTTTAGTTACCAGTTTCTGAACGTGTTTGTCCCAACACAATCTATCGTCAATCATCACACCCAGAAGTTTAGCCTCTTCTCTTTGCTCTACAAAAGTTTGCTCTATACTGAGTTATACAGAGCCTGAGTTTGCTCTATACTGAGTTATACTGAGCCTGTGTATAGGGAGTGTGTTTTAAAGCGAGTGAGAGAGTGATGGGGATTAGCTTCGGAGCATAGAGCATATTATTAATGGACAAAGCATCCGGTTCAGCCAAGTGCTGCAAATACAGAAGTGCCTTAAACTTCTACCTGAATTCCAGCAGGGGGCGACACGTGAAGTTGCAAAAAGGAGGTTGATTTCTATAGACATCTATGGCGAAATGACCCACTTCTTACTTGATTTATTACCTCAGTGAACATCTTCATGAAGCGTTTATGGTCTCAATTTCTAGTTTTAGGTCTTCTGCAACATACAATGATGTTAATTTTTTTATTTAGGGTCTTGTTGATTTTAAAACTGGCAATAAAGAAGGGGGTGTTTTAGGGCGTGGCCATGATGTGATTGACACTTCTCGGCCTTTCAATCATGACCATAGACCATTAATATTAATGGAGAGCATGTGTGACGTCACCCATTGGTTTGTGGAGATCAGAAATGAGTCGTCGAGTTTGCGTTTATGGGCGCAGCCATCGTGGTTGCGGATGTGACGATTTTAGAGGAGAGGGCGGAGTGAGAGAGGAGCCACAGACCGGTGGGCGGGATCTACAGTCTATGGGCGGGATCTGACTGACGTTAGCTGAGAGCTAGCACCGCAGCTCTACCGTTACCTTAGCTACCACTTTCACTGCCAATGTGGATGCAACTGCTGCTGAATAATTCAAGGTAAGATTTAGCTTCACTAACGCTAGGTTTTAACTATATCTTTGTCCCATATAGTATATGGTTATATAACATATAAGAGTCACATTGCAAAGTAAATATGTCTGAAGTTACCATGTAAATTGTCTGTAACGTTAGCTTGCCACTTAGCTAGCTATGGGTAAACATGCTAACGTTAATTTTCTGCAAATCGAAGTTTACTTCGTAGCATTAACGTAGTGTCAGCGAAATGCAAACGGCGATTGTCAATGCTTATCATTATGTAACGCTATTAGCACATGTATAACCAAGTTTCTTATAACGTTTGGCTAACTGTAATAACCATAATGATCCGATAATGTGCTACTGTTTCCCCTTTCAGTCTATAGTTGGGGCATTTAACCTTGACATGCTGTTAAGACCTAATGTTAGCAGAAATAAGCTCATTTAACTTACAGTTACACTAAAGAACAATGGACTGTTGATTCATGTGTATTGTATTCTCCTGGATAATTAATCAAGTACAGTTACATGCTAGTGTGCATAGATATTTAACTATGAGGGGCTCAAATGGAAATTGATGATTCTTTCATTCTTTCAGAAATAAGAGTGCTGAGAGCCACGATGGCATGTTCACCCCCGAATGCCCCAGAAGTAAGCAATAGTAATAGTTCATTTTCTTTTGCTATATATTGTACAACATTAAACTTTTACCAGACTTTTGTACAACTAAGCCAAGGTAATAATGCATTTTCAAATAGTGTGTAATTAAGAGTGCTGTTCATTTATCCTTTTTCTCTGCGGTCCCTTTCTTTTACCAGTCCCTACAAGGAAGAGCTGTCCCGGACGTCCTCCTTATTCACTGAGACCTGAGAGATGTCAAGGGCGGTAACCTCGTCGCAGGAATGAACGAGAACCTGCAGCACCTCCACCTGCAGTATCCAGGCATGATAGCACAAGTGCTATAAGCTTTATATGTTAAGCTGTATTTTTATATTGTGATTTGTAATGTCAACCATTTCTACTGTAATTAACAGTGTGACACTAGAGATTCAACAACCTCTTTATTATGCAGACATGTCTTGTGACAGTTAAGTTTGCCTTTACCTTAACCCACAGCAGTGTTTTTATGTGTGGAATTTACACTTGTAAAAGGTGAACTACATTATTTAATTCATACATTTTTAAAAATCTTAAGTGTTTGGTGTATGTATTTTTTAAGTTGATGCCCATTTCAATGTGAAATAAAGGTCCTTCTAAAGCTACATTTGTTGTTTTTCTGAAGTAACTATAATAGGAACATCCAGCATTGTAGTCATACAAGAAGACTTTGGAAATTTCATAGAATTTGTAATTGATTAAAAGTGTCTTTCTATTTTGGCTTTAATACACATAAATATAAACGTTTTGCACTAGGTGCTGTTTAATCTGTGCAGGGCTATTGTAAAATCATAACTTACGATCACAAATTGCTAAGGAGAATTAAACAACTTATTTAATTGCCGTAACTGTAATGATTAAATCAAAAGTATTAGGTACATTTGATTTAATCATTACAGTTAGACATTTTCAAAGTATGAAAACTAAAAACCATACAAGGATATGCAATGTCAATATTTAATTCTAACAGTACATAAATACATAAAATATACAAGACCCTTTATGTGAAATTACCAAAAATACTTTCACCTGGGAAAGTGGTGACTGCTAGAGTATTTTCATTATTTTATTCCAGTTAATATTTATAAAATAGTTTTAATCCACTACTTAATGTTACTACGATCACCTATCAAACTACAGCAGAAACTAAGTCAACCACAAGAAGTTGAACCTCTAAATACCAAGTGCTAAAAGTTGGTCCGTCCTTTCAGCAGAAGAAGCTGAACCAAAAATTATTTTCTGGCATCATTATAATCAGAACACATTTAAGAACTTTGGATGTGGTCAACGCAGACTGTTTTCCACATCCAGATGAAATGGCACCAAATACACCGCTCTATAGACCAGGTCTTCCTTCTGTAGGCTCTGGTCATTCAGTTTTCAGTGTGGATACCTTTGTAGTTACAGTAAAAGACAAACATGTAGTTAAGGCATGGTAGATCACAATTAATTATATTAATATATGAGCTAATATATGAGACACACTAAATAATGCATTTAAATTAATAATACCTGCTTGTCTCTGAAAACTGATCTTCCTCAAAGTGTGAACTGCAGACGGGACTTTTCGTGCTTCCATATGCTGGTCTCTCTCTCCTCATGTTCACCAACCCTTGCTTCAGCCTGGCATCATCAAAAGGAAGTCTGTTTGGAAAGAAATTCATGTTTCATACATCCCGAAGGTGTACTATCAATTTACACTAACAAGGCACCACATCTGCTGTATGCATCTGTAATGCAAATGTTTTAAATGTATATTTAATAGATTAATATAATGTAATACCCCAATGTAACTTTACAATAATGTCTAATTGTTTCATGTGCGCCATTTTATCGCTAACAATCTGACCCACTCCCCCGCCCGGAGACCTCCAAGTCAACGCGCTCCCCCGCAGCTGTGTCCGTGTGGTGATGGTGATGCTGTGTGGGTGCTGCCGCGGCGAGGGTGACGGGGTATATGCCCGGTAACCTCTCGCCCAGAAAGATATGCAACCCCGACTGGGGTGAGGTGTGCCGGGCTCGCCCTGGCCGTCCTTTGCCCGCCTCCGGGTAACGTTGCCCAAACTTTCGGGATATATTTGAGTCAAAAAGCAGGTCTACGTTTGACATACAAATCCGCCACCACGAAACTCAGATGTGAGGGCTTATTTCTAAATCACACGCTGTCCCAAAACAACCTTACCCCGTGCTAACAGGGTTTATGAATTTGCAATATAACGTTAGCTACATCAGGCTTTGATTTTAAGCTAACGTTACCATTACATGCGCATCGATTAGCACTAATACCACCTATTACAGATCACAGGCGAGATCGGTGCATATACTGTAATCGACTGTAACATTAAATATATTTTAATACGTTTATACATAGACTGTATGCGTTTATACGGTCTGCATAGCATTATTAGTTAATAGCCCGCTAGCTTGCTTAGCAAGGTGCAATCTAGTAGCTAACTAACTGATATTAATTTAGATGCTAACGTTGGCTAACGAAAAACTGTGTTAAAACTAAATATAATTTTACTTACCAGAAAAACTGAACTGCCGATTCCTTTGAGTGTCTTGCCGTGCAACCGACCGCTAAACAAGACAATATTATCCGACCAAAGTGTCAAAGTCACTGCGATGAAACGTAGGCAACCCCCGTGCCATGGACAAGCTTTGATTGACAGGCCGTGAACTGTCAATCACACCATAGCCACGCCCCAAAACAACCCCGGCTTTATCGCCGATTTTAAAATCAACGAGACCGTATATTAAAAATGAACATCATTCTGTGTTGCAGAATACTTAAAACTAGCGATCGAGACCACTAACTCATTATGAAGATGTTTACTGAGGTAATAAATCAAGTGAGAAGTGGCTCATTTCTCCATAGACTTCTATAGAAACCAACTTCTTTTGCAACCACGCGTGTCGCCCTCTGCAGGAATTCAGATAGAATGCAGGTTTAAGTTACTTCCGCATTTGCTTCACTTTGCTGAACCGGATGCTCTGTCCATTAATTTTAACGGTCTATGATCATGACAGAGTGTTTAGCAGAGCTTACCCATAGCACGTGAACTTCATTTTGGGGGTTGACCTCGCTTTGCATTGTAGTGACTGTGACACTTTGGTCGCCTAATAGTTCAGCGTTCTGTTGTACAACATACACTCAAAGGAATCGGCAGTTAAGTTTTCCGGTAAGTAACGTTACTTTTTGTTTTAATACTGTTTTTTTACCGTTCAAACAGATTACATAGGTATGCACATCCATAGACATATAAAGAGTAGACGCCGCATCGACCGCTACTGCCTATTGGCGCTGACGAGACCTGGGGCCGCCATCTTGGACCTGTCACCCGCTTCACTCAGTGTAATGTGTTTGGCAGGTGCAATGAGCTGTCAGCGCGTTTAATTAATCACACTCACTGAATACCGAACGGATTTTCATGTTTTTTTTTTTTGCTACAAAGGTCATACATATAGCTATGATACAGGACACATGATTAGGCGTATTTTAATATTCATAGTGTGCTTAACAGTAATAGAATATTCTGATATGATATAAATTCACCAGACGTCCGAGATCAAAACTGGAAACATAATCCCCGAAAAGGGAGAGCAACGGGACATTTCCAGTTTAACTATCAATCTGATTGAAAAACCTAATGTTGTGTCTTTAAAAACAGAACAAGGACAGAGGTAGTTTTTCTTCTGTATTTAGTTAAGGATAGACAACCAAAAACGGGGACTGTCCCTAAATCCGAGGACGTCTGGTCACCCTAGACCAGACATCCTCGGTGTATCTATCATTTGTAAATGATAGATATTTGCAAAAAAAAAATACTTGTTTTAACCCAAAAACATCTTTTATTGAACCTAATTAAGTGGTTTAGTTTCAAATCACAGTGTTAACCATGTGTTTAACAGTGACGTTTGCATGTTATATTAAAGGTTCTCTAAAGAGTTCCAATGATTTTTTAAAGTTATTTTATTTTATTTAGTAAGTTGTAACGTGTGTACACATGTCATGTTTGCACTTTACACTGTTGTATTATATGTCTTATTAACTAAGTTACTAGGTTACAGTATCCATGGTAGCATTACAACTAAAAAGCTTCCATCACTGGGGAACAAGTCAGACTGTGCTTGTATCTCTCAGGTGAGTGTGTATTGTAATATAAACTGATGAAACCTGTAAATATAAATATGTTTAAAGGAAAACGCCACCATTTGTTGAAATAGGGGTTATGTACTGTCTTCTCTATATTTTTATGGGTATAAAAAACATTTTTTTTTGTGATTGTTGCAGGCAATAATCCTTGTTTATGCGACAAGTTTTCTTAAAAATGCAATGGTATATTATAGGTATAAATACCCCTACATCACAGATGTGATGTAGGGGGTATTTACTGATATTGCATTGATTTATCTTGCACCCCCAACAAAGACACAGATAGGCCTACAAAATGCTTCACAAGAACCCAGAGTGAAAGAGATAAGATAAAAAAATCCGCCGATCTGAGCAGGAATATGCTGCACAGTGCTCTGGCATCTTGTATCTTCTGCTGCCAAATGCTTAGTATGACCGGTCCAAGATGGCGGCTGGATTTCTCACGCTCAGCCTGCCAATGCGGCGTCTACTTTTATATGTCTATGTGCACAACGGTCTCGCCGGGGGATCTGTTTTAACCATGTGGTGTTATTGCTAATCAATGCAATCGATTGGTGCCATTTCATCTGAATGTGGAAAACCGACTGCACTGAACAAAGTTCTCAAATGTGTTCTGATTATAACGTTGCCAGAAAAGTCTTTTTGGTTCAGCTTCTTCTACTGAAAGAACTTGCACTTGGTATTTAATGGTTCAATATATTGTGGTTGACTTCTGCTGTAGTTTGATAAGTGATAATACATTTTTTTAAACTGGAATAAATTAATGGATCTACTCTAGCAGTCACCACCTTCAAAGGTGAACGTATTCTTTTGTAATTTCACAAAGGGTCTTTTAATAGCTGGAACTGGTCCACCAGAAGTCCACCCACAGGCAAAATGTGAGTCCTGTAATAGATGTGTCCTGGTTAGGTCTGCTGCTCTAGGTAGCTTGTCTGTCTCTCTCTCTCCTCCTCTGTCCTAATTGCAGGAGAGGAGTCTGGTGTCTTGGGAGTCAGGGTTCCAGCTCCATCTCATCTACCACAATTAACCTCTGCTTCATAACGGATGAGTCCTCCACTCTGCATCAGATCATAGTCAAGACAACCACAGTTAGTCTCGCTCATGACTAATATTGCTATCTGAGATATTTGTGTATTTGCCTGTCCTTATCCTTTCTCTTGTGCCTCAGCTGCCTTTGGAACCTGACTCCTGCTACCGCTTCACTCCTGCATCAACCGGACCAGAACTTCCATTACTGGACCCCACCACTAGCCGGCTATTGCAATTTGTGATCATACATTTGTTATAATAAACTTATAATAATCCTACAGTGAGATTCAAAATGGCAGCCACTCTGCCATTTTGAATTGAAAGTTCATAAATTAGTGCAATTTTGGCCAATTCCACATGTTGTACTTTTCATCATAGGGCATGGTTGTGGCAAGGCTGCCATTTTGTGTTTCGCCAAATTTTTCAAGTCAAGTGCTTTCATTGTGTCAAGAGAAAGAAGTGACATTGGGGTCTTACTGTCCTCCGCCACATCAACGATGTGGAGAAGCCATCTAACATTATCTGCAGCTAGTCTGGTTTTTATGAATCCTGTTTGGAGTCTCATATGGCAAAATTAGTGAACCAAACAACAGGCTAGCAGCTTTGCAAAGATTTTTATGTCAGCGTTAACCAGGCTCAGAGGTCAATAGCTAGAACACACAGTAGGATCCTTATACTTTTCAAGAGTAAAGAAATTAAGGCTGTGTTAACAATCCTTGAGAATTCACTTTTTTCAATAGATAAGTTAATCATGTCAAGAAGGAAAGGGCCCAACTGTTCCCAAAAAGTTGCACAAAATTCAAAATTTTCCTTTGCATATTCTGTACTGCCACATAATTCTTCAAAAGTAATCAATTTATCCAAGCTAGGCTGATTCTCTGCTGATAATTGAGGCAAGTCAAGCTGATTTTAACAGCTGTCACAGTGGGATTTGTCGAGAGGCAACCTCAGATTCTTACAGATTGGAATAAAATGTCTTGAAAGGATTTATTTATTTCAACAGGGTCAGTTCTAATATTACCATCCAAAGATTTAATAGTGGAAATATCTGCAAAATAATCACTGGATCTTAATAGCAAGAAGGTGACTAGGTCTAGAAAGTAATAGCTGTCTTGCTCTGTAAATTAGAAATTCAGATTCGTTTATTTCACTTTTTTGACTAATGATCGTTCCAAAGTTATCTGGTCAGTGAAATTATTTTGTAACAGTGAATCTAATCTGGTGAACTCAGCTTCAAGGCTTTGCAGCTTCAGTGATGTAGCTTTTGCGGCGCATTAGAGCAGAAAAGTAGGGTATGGTCCTAATAAAACCTTTTATGGCATCCCAAAATATCCTGGGGTCTTCTACAAAGTCAACTTTAACAGTTGGCTTTAACTTTAACGACAGTCCCATGTCGAAGTGTCCTTGGGCAAGACACTGAACCCGAGTTGCCCCCAATGCTGCGCCATTGGAGTGTAAATGTGTATGAGTGTTTATCTGATGAGCAGGTGGCACCTTGTACGTCAACCTCGGCCACAGTGAATGTATGTGAATGGTGAATGGTTCCTGTACTATGTAAAAGCGCTTTGATTAGTCGTTAAGACTAGAAAAGTGCTATATAAAATACAGCACATTTACATTTACATAAACTCAAGCTGCTGGCCCATGATTTCAGAGCGTTTGGGGCCTGAGCCTGGTCTTTGCGTTTGACCAATCAATATACGGGACCCACACAGCATTGAAATCTGCACCAACAATAAAAGAACAGTCCATTCTCCAGGATTTGATTAGTGAGCGTATCAATTGCCATCAAAAACATTTGGCGCATAAGCTGACACAAATGCAATTTTTCTGGCACCAAATTCTGTTGTGGAAATCACAATTCTATCACAAAGCACTTGTGGGAGATTCCGTCTGACAACATTGACGTCGGGTCCACATCTAATTAATTTTCCTTCATCAGAATATTTTCCGATCTAAATTTAGTGAATGCCAGCTTCTTTTGCGACGTTATAGGCAAGGTTGAATTTTATTATCATCTCTGATTGTTCTGAAGACCCGATGGCTGCTGCCTGCCACTGAAATGCAGCCGGCAGAGGGGCCACTTTTGTCACACACTTATCGCCCCATAAAGTGTGTGTTTTTTTGTATTAAATATTGTGCTTTTTCGAAACGATGTTGATCAGCTTACAAATGCACTGTTCCCTGCCATGCTCTGGCCACATTACAATAAATGGGGGAAACTGGTCTAGGTAAACTGGTCTAACCAGTCTTTACAAAATGTATATGTTTTCTCTCTTTATTTTGAGTCTCAAGCTCAGGCTCGGTAGGCTCTGCCTCCGTCTCTGAATCGGATGCCATCTCTGATGAAGGACCAGGGCTTGGCATCTTAATAGGTACTGGGGAGACTGATGGGTGAATTAGCTCCATGTCTGGGCTGTTGTCAAAGCATTGAGAGTGTTGGGGGGAAAAGGCCTACTTTTCTTAAAGAAAAAACTGTATGGGTCTATTTTTTTCATTGTTCATTGTATGTTTTGAAATTGCGACCTGGTGTTCTGGTCGCAATTTCAATCACACAGCATAGAGCAGTGTAGGCCTACAGGACTATCTGGACCACAGCCAGTCAGAGGCAAAGACCCACCCTATCTCTGTCTCTGATTTGTTTAGACCATGATATGATCAAACCATGAGTTTCGTCAGAGAACAAACGATTTGTTAGGTGGAGAGGCAGCGGATGCAAGGATGTTGTTAGGTGCACCAGTGTGATCTAGAAAATTTTTTTAGTTGCACCCTTACAAATTTGGTCACATGAGCATAGAGCCCTGTTAAATAAGATTATTACTTCTTTAATTCATCCTGATCAGGTGCGGTTTATACGTGGACGTAGCTCATCCGATAATATCAGGCATCTCCTTAACATTGCATGTTCAGAATTTTGGAAAATGTATGGCAGCATTTTTATGAAGTTGATTAAGGTGCTATATAAGGACCCAGAGGCTGCGGTGCAAACTAACGGGTTCATTTTTGAATATTTTTCTCTCAGAAGGAACAAGACAAGACAGGGCTCACCTCCTTCTCCTTTGTTGTTTTGTTTAGCCATAGAGCCTTATCTCCTTATCTCCACCCTTATGGCAGCAGCCATGAGGGGGAGACTTACTGTAACTCCTCCTCTGCCATTTCCACCTGATAGAAGCCTGATTTCAAGTCCATCACAAATAACCATCTCCATCCTGTCAGAGTTGCAAAGGTCTCTTCAATATTTGGCAAAGCGTATGGTCCGAGCTTTAAGTTTTCTGTAATCAATGCATAGTAATTTTGTGATGGGATTTTCTGGAGTCACTGAGTGCAGTGTGTAGCACCCAGTCATGGTGCTAGCAGAGGGTGACTGTTGAATCTTGATTAGATCTTCGCCCATCAAAGACGTGTAAGTGAGGAAACAGATAACGGAGCTGTGAGCTCTGCCAAGACACAGTGTGCTGGCACTGTGACACTGTGTGGTTTCATTCTTGAGCAAAACAAGCACAAAGATGTCCATCCAGGGCTTGACATGACATAGTAACCGCAAAAGTCAACCCACTTGGCAAGTATGAGATGGGAGATCTACTTATAAGGGAGTGCCAGGGAGGTATAGCCATATACTGCCATTTTCTTGTGAAGAAGTTTGACTTTATTCACCCTGTTTTTAATAATAATAATGTATCCTTTATTAGTCCAGCAAGGGGAAAATACAGTTTTACACTTTGTTGTTATTACACACAGGGCTGAATTACACACACAATCAGTACCTAAACATGCACAAAATGGACAGATGTCAGAATGAGGGGGCTGCCCATGGAAATATGCCCTGAGCAGTTGGGGGTTTGGTGTCTTGCCCTGGGGTTTTGGAGAGTTACCCAGGAGGTGAACTGGCAACTCTCCAGCTACCAGTCCACCACCATACTTTGGTCCGCATGTGGACTTGAGCCAGCGATACACACAATTTTCAAGGACAGGCCCACCAATCTCCTCACTGAACCCTTCATACAAAAACGTCCAGAGCATTAATTCCAATGAGAACAGAGACATGAACAGAGGCACTTGAGTCAGGAACAACTCTGTTCTGAATCAGAAGGCAAGCGCGAGCGCCGCTCTGTGAAGGGCTAATGAATAATATGAATTATTGAAACGAATAGGCTACTGTTGCCTATTAGGCCTACTACTCAAATGTATAATTAAACTCGTTAAATTGAACATTTTACATACATTGAACATATCCTAACACAATACAGACATTAATATCACAGTTAGGTATTTATCATGAGAGATTATAGAGTTTGGAATCTGGTTTCGCTATCTTTATCCCACTCTTCATCCAACAATCCACTTGACGAGAGGCGGAAAAAAGAAAAAAGGGTCATTGACCTTCTTTAGCTGCACAACATAGAGTGGCTCTGCCAACAAACATGAAGCAGCACCATCTAGGGGAATGGAGAATCACAGCAATTACAGTAATATATCCCTGTGCATTTTAGGTGTGCTACACAATAAATACACTATACAATACCATACACATACATAAATACAGTACAAAACTTATAAAAAATGTATGTTTAAAGTGCTTGTTGTGCTGTCTGATAGTCTGAGGTATAAAAGAGCGAGCATACCACTTAGTTTGTGTCACATGAGACCTTAGCTTACCACTCTGTTCCATAATCCTACCAGTCAAATTACCATGAAGAGGGTGACCTGGGTTCCTTTTGCTATTTTCTGTGTTATTTTTACCAGGCGATTGTCATATAGCTGATCCACTGTATTTAACTCTCCCACCATTTTCCCAGCCCTGGCCTTCTTGTTTACCCCAGCATTCCTTCCAGCATACCCCAGCATTACCCCAGGTCCTCTGGCTGTGAATTAAAAGCAGATACTGACCACTCAGTCAAAAGTTACTGTATTACCACATAATGCTCATTAACATTACAATGACTTGCTGGTTGACATTAACTCACATAGCTGGTGTTGAGTTATAAAAAGTTAAAATGTCTGAAGGAGCCAGGTTAGAGAAATATGCATATCTCTGTCCCCCATTTCCCCCCTCTATTTCTCTGACTGTAAAGAATTGATCTGGTCAAGTCTGGCATTTAACATATGCAAAGGAGCTTCCTGCTACAACAACAAAAGGTGGCCTTCTGTCTCCTGTCCCCTGGGGTCTTAGTCTGGGCTAAGACAATACAATGCTAATTAAACTGCTGATGTTAGTTTCACATTTACACGACAGAACCTTTTGCTCTGCAACCAAAAGGGGCAGAGTTTAGCGGCATGTTTATTCTCATTGTACTGCGAAGATGCCCTCGGCATGCTGTCATGACGACGGCGGACCAATGAGAATAGATTTGACGGTGTCAGGTGAAAAGGAACCGCCCCCGGTGCAGGGGCATAAATGTGTGTGATTTAGGAATTTTTCAAGACTGGTTTCACGTGACTCAATCATGGGGAAGCATGGATCCAGTCCGCTGTCAGCTGCAGTGCTATTATGTTTGTTTGTATTGTCTTTGTCTTATCATCCTCATCATGCTGTTGCAATAAACCTTTTCTTAATTCCCAATTTGACCCTCAGCCTCCTTCCTCAGAGATCCGATCGAGCAGCGATGATACTTTTGAGAAAACATAACACTGGCTCAGTTGTTAACACTACTGATCTGGTCGACATTGCTAAACATATGTGCAGTTTAGTACTAGCATCACTAATCATAACGTTACTTTCACAGAGCACTTCATCAATGCTAACATCGACTAGCACTAGAGTTAACAGCGAGTAAATATCGTTAGGTTGCAAGCAATAACGTTTATGAGTTAAAGAAATGTACTGTATATCAAATGTATATCAGTGGTGTCCATTAAACTTACTATGACTGTATCTGCAAACTTTACGATATATAGTTATTGGTCAGTTCACTGCGGTAGTCGTTAGTGTACATAATGTATAAAAAGGGGAGAAGAACACAGCCTTGTCACTCATAGTCCAGAAAAGATGTCCATTTACTCTCACTCTCTGTGTCCTGTTAGTGAGAAAACCAAAATCCAGCCCACCAGGTAATTTTGTGTGCCTAAGTAAATTCTGCACAAATGTTTAAAAAATACAAAATAAGAATGCTTAAAGTTGTGCATACATCTTTTGAAAGTGTTCTTACACCATATTGGCAGAGTAAGGGGTTGGTTTGTCTCCACCAGCAGCTAAGTTTAAGAAGAATTTGTCCAAATTTTAGGATTCAGTAGCAAAGCAGGATAGACTACAAACTGAGTGGTTTGTTTTAGCTTGTTTATAAAATATCCCCATTTGCAGATTACCATACTGTAGCTGTGTGAAACAGTGTGGTGGATGAGACTTGGCTTAGACTTCTCAAAAGATCCACAAAGCTTAGTCTTAGGGCATTTCACACCAAAAGCCTTTAGTTGGGTTGAATCGAACTTGAGTTTGTGTGCGGTGTGTCGTTTGGGCAGGTGAGAACACGGCAATGGCACTCAAGTGTGCACTAAAAGCGGACCAAACAAGCGTGCCGAGACCTGCTTGAAGAGGTGGTCTCGATACACTGTTAATCGAACTCTGGAGCGGTTCATTTATGGTGAGAATGTGATCCGTACTCAAATCACCTAAATCATGCATAAATCGGTAATGTAAACTGGAGTTAATTTTTTCAGTGAAAATTATTCTGACTTGATGGGAGTTGACTTGGGTGTGATTTTGACACTGGCAGTGCTGAAACAGCTCTGGGGGCGGTGCTTTTTCAGCGAGTTGGCGCCTGCACTCTTGGCGGTATTACTTGCACATCCATCATTTTCGTTGGTGCAGAGATTTTTGTGGGTGCACGGTGACGGAGAAAGAACAGTGTCGGCAATATACTATATGTAAAATGGTATATCATTAAACAGTGCTATCAAAATAGTAAAATCGTATAAAAAATGTTGAATAAACACGTTATCTACTTTACCTGTGATGCAGAGCCTAGGCTAGCATCCTCAGGTCTGTTGTTAGTCATCTTTTGACTTTGAATGAAGGTTTGATTACTTGCACTGCGACGACAGCAACGTCATTTCAACTGTTCTTTACTCGTACCCTCAAATTTGAATTTGTGTTCATAGTGAAGAACTCAAGTCATACTTGTACTCATGAATGTTTACAGTCATAGCTTCTAGAGTCACACTCACATAAAAACACAAATGCAATTTTTACTGACTCACGTGTATGAAAATGTACAGTGGAGTGCGGAAAGTATTCAGACCCCTTTAAATTTTTCACTCTTTGTTTCATTGCAGCCTTTTTCCAAAAATCAAAAAGTTCATTTTATTTCTCAGTAATGTACACTCAGCAACCCATCTTGACAGAAAAAAACAGAAATTTAGAAATTTTTTGCATATTTATTAAAAAACAAAAACTGAAATATCACATGGTCATAAGTATTCAGACCCTTTGTTCAGTATTTAGTAGAAGCACCCTTTGATCTAATACAGCCATGAGTCGTTTTGGGAAAGATGCAACAAGTTTCTCACATCTGGTTTGGTATCCTCTGCCATTCCTCCTTGCAGATCCTCTCCAGTTCTGTCAGGTTGGATGGTAAACGTTGGTGGACAGTCATTTTCAGGTCTCTCCAGAGATGCTCAATTGGGTTTAAGTCAGGGCTCTGGCTGGGCCATTCAAGAACAGCCACAGAGTTGTTGTGAAGCCACTCCTTCGTTATTTTAGCGATGTGCTTAGGGTCATTGTCTTGTTGGAAGGTAAACCTTCGGCCCAGTCTGAGGTCCAGAGCACTCTGGAAAAGGTTTTCGTCCAGGATATCCCTGTACTTGGCCGCATTCATCTTTCCCCTCGATTGCAACCAGTCGTCCCTGTCCCTGCAGCTGAAAAACCCCCCACAGCATGATGCTGCCACCACCATGCTTCACTGTTGAGACTGTATTGGACAGGTGATGAGCAGTGCCTGGTTTTCTCCACACATACCGCTTAGAATTAAGGCCAAAAAGTTCTATCTTGGTCTCATCAGACCAGAGGATTTTATTTATCACCATCTTGGAGTCCTTCAGGTGTTTTTAGCAAACTCCATGCGGGCTTTCATGTGTCTTGCACTGAGGAGAGGCTTCCTTCGGGCCACTCTGCCATAAAGCCCCGACTGGTGGATTGCTGCAGTGATGGTTGACTTACTACAACTTTCTCCCATCTCCCGACTGCATCTCTGGAGCTTAGCCACAGTGACCATTGGGTTCTTCTTTGCCTCTCACCAAGGCTCTTCTCCCCGATAGCTCAGTTTGGCGGACGGCCAGCTCTAGGAAGGGTTCTGGTCGTCCCCAAACGTCTTCCATTTGAGGATTATGGAGGCCACTGTGCTCTTAGGAACCTTAAGTGCAGCAGAAATTTTTTTGTAACCTTGACCAGATCTGTGCCTTGCCACAATTCTGTCTCTGAGCTCTTCAGGCAGTTCCTTTGACCTCATGATTGTCATTTGCTCTGACATGCACTGTGAGCTGTAAGGTCTTATATAGACAGGTGTGTGGCTTTCCTAATCAAGTCCAATCAGTATAATCAAACACAGCTGGACTCCAATGAAGGTGTAGAACCATCTCAAGGATGATCAGAAGAAATAGACAGCACCTGAGTTACATATGAGGGTCACGGCAAAGGGTCTGAATACATATGACCATGTGATATTTCAGTTTTTGTTTTTAATAAATATGCAAAAATTTCTAAATTTCTGTTTTTTTCTGTCAAGATGGGTTGCTGAGTGTTACATGACTGAAATAAAATGAACTTTTTGATTTTTTGGAAAAGGCTGCAATGAAACAAAGAGTGAAAAAATTTAAAAGTCTGAATACTTTCGTACCCACTGTAATTTAAAGTTCAAGTTCAAGACCTTTATTAGTCCCGAGGCGATTAATTTAGTTGCAGTAGCAAAGAAGTTGACATACAGTACATGACAACAAAAGGCGACAACATTGATTAAAAACACAGGATCAGACCAAGTGGGGAAATAAATACCACAACATTAAAAGTTTTAAGTCCAAGTGTGCCTTATGTACAGGCGTTACCTATTCTTTACAGAGTTAAGCAGATAGATAGCAAAGGGTACAAAAGAGAATTTATATCTATTTGTTTTTGGCTGGTGGGTGACTGAAGCGGGAACCAGAGTGCAGCAACTTAAATTATGCATTCAGGGGCTGAGAAGGTGGTCTCGGTACACTCTTAATCAAACTCTGGAGCGGTTCGGATTTATGGTGAGAATGTGATCCGTACTCGAATCACCTAAATCATACATAAATCGGTAATGTGAACTGGAGTTAATTTTCCAGTGAAAATTATTCTGACTGGATGGGAGTTCACTTGGGTGTGATTTTGTCACTGGCAGTGTTGAAAACAGCTCTGGGGGCGGTGCTTTTTCAGCGAGTTGAGCGCACACACTTGGCGGTGTTACTTGCACATCCATCATTTTCGTTGGTGCAGAGATTATCATGGGTGCACGGTGACGAGAAGAACAGTGTCGGCACTATACTATATGTAAAACGGTAAGAACAAGTATATTTACTTATACTGACCATTATTCGCTAAATAAATCTTGTATTAATGTTGACTGGGGTGTGGGCTAACTGTGTTTTGAAGCTGGATACCAGCTAATCTAATTTAGCTTAGTGCTTGCAAGCTCATAATAAACATAATAGCAATAGTTAATATGACATTTAGGATATCCAAATAAACTCACTGTATAATCAGTTTTAGCGGCTTTAGGCAAATACTGGTGGATGAAGAATACAAGTTAAAGAATTCCCTGAAGCACCTCACCGTAGAGAACTTGTCAACATAGTGTGAGGAGCGTGTTGTTTTGTCTCCCTCCTCCCTCGCATATTTCCTCTTTGTGTGTTGTGGCCTTTGGACGCGTTCCTATGTCCCAGTGTGTTGTTTGTAACTGTTTATGAATGTTATGTTTTATTAATTAAAAAAATAAAAAATTTGATCACAAAAAACAACCTCCTGGCATTACCTCACGTGACTCCATTTATTTCCCCCTTACTGTGATATACATTAATCACACGTCTGCTTAGAATTATTATAAAGGTTTTATTCCAAATCTATCTAATCAAACAATGCAAATCGTTGCTTTACATTTACAACAGGAAATCTTAACACGTACAGAAAATCCAATGGTCCATTCAATAAAGCATACAAAGTATTCACATTCAAACTGCTAGACATTTAAATAACCAAATAAATACAACTATTCTTCTGCAAGTAAACAATCCTTGCCAGTCGTGGAAAAGAAGTCATCTTTTGAATCCTTATCCAAATGCAGTTTATTTTACCCAACATCCTATTCCGTATCTACTGCTATCAAAGTCTTATCCCTTTTTCTCTGTCAAAAGGCACTATACTGAGAATCCTGTTGTGTTAAAAGGAACACTTAGTGTTAAAACACACTTTATATAAGATGGCAAATCAGAATAGGCAAAATGTCTGATCACATTTTTGGTGCTCCATTGTGTGGCACTAGACTTACTAGAACCAAAATTTAGCATGTATGTGCAGTTTTTCCAGCTATAAATGCCCGATAGACTCGTTTCCCACTGGCAGTAGACAAGCATGCCTTTCTGTTTCTTTTTTTGATGTGTCCGGTTTGTTGTCATGAACACAATGGAAAACACGGTTAGTAAATAGCACCATAACATAGGCCAGGGACTATGTTTTGGTGGTTTAATCTTTTCATCACATTCTCACTCCCATCTCGTAAAATATGGAAGCTTGGTCAGGTGCCTTTGTCATTGTTATTGATGCTAAAAGTCTCCTTTAGCGTATATCTAAACTCGCTCGCTCGGGACTAATGGCGTCCCTTTTGCACTTAATTTAAACGCGCTTGGTCGGGACTATTGCCGTCCCTTTTGCATTTGCTTGTTATGGTTGGGTTTAGGAAAATGCCGTGAGTGGGCTTATGTTTCCATGTCACGTGGGAAGAGTGGGACGGTTGGGATTAGGAAAAGGTTGTGGCCGGACTTTTTGCTTCTGTGACACATGGGAATAATAGGACAGTTAAAGAAAGAAAACGACTTTAGGAAAGGCGCCACGCAGAAGACAAACCCCGGTCTCCTGGGAGAAAGTCCTGTGTTTGATCCATCCACCACTCCAACCAACCTCCCTGCGTGGAATTACTGCCTTACATACTACTCGCTAAACCCCGTGTAGCTGCTGCTCTCCCCAGTACGTTATACAAACACGCTGAAAGCACGTCTTCTTTAAATCGTTCTTTTAGTCCCTTTAAATGCTGACAGCCGCTGTCCAAACCTTTTTGGACACGAGTTTGGAGTGAGAACGGGTTGATCTTTTCTATGTCTGTTACTTATACAGTCTCTTTTTTCAAACTAATTTGAAATGATTGGGCAGAGACGGATGGAATTCTGTCCTGTTTCTATCCCTGTTGATTGAAGCTGGAGTTATTAAATATCTGTGACTACCATACTGTGAATATCTGTACTACTATTATAACCTTTCCCACTGCAGACAAAAGCCAGATGTCAATGTGTGTTAGAGGGTTTTTTGGCCCGCTTAAAGGAGACCTATTATGCTTTTACTGTATTTTTTGTCATATCTATAATGTTAAAATGTTCACGCTAAAGGTGACCAAAGCTTCAAGTAATGAGGTTAAATCCTCAGATTTCCCTGTTCTGAATGCTCAAGTTTTAACACCTCTGTATGTATGAGGTGGATGGATTTTCTTGGCAAAGGAGAAGAAGAGACAGATTTGTGTACAATATTTGAGCGAAATAAACATTTTGTGTACATAGAAAAAGTCTTAGATCTTTGAGTTCAGCTCATAATAAATGGCAAAAACAAAAGTGTTGCGTTTAAAATTCAGTTCATCTGTTCCAGGCATCTACCGCTCTGTTCATTACATATCCTGCCACATGTAGCTATACATGCTAATGTCAGAGAAAGCTGTAATCTTAATTTCTCCACAATTCTCAGGTCAAATCACTGCTGGAACATGTCCAGTTGTGTAGTATTTATTGGCAATTTCTGGCGATAGGAAGTGCTGCAATACTCCATTACAATAAACTGCTCACTACACATAGCTGGACCAGGAAAAGCTACAACCTTGCTGCTGGGGTTGTTTATTTTAGTCAATTTCAGATCACATTCCTGCTGAAACATATCTGATTGTGTAATATTTGGTTTAGAAGCCTTTATTTTTGATTTGTCATGGTATAAAGTCTTGCTTTATATTCTGATGTAGTCAGTCTTCACCTGCAACGGCTTTTACCGAGGCAGCGGAGCACAGATAAGGAGACTCCAACACTGACCAATCAGAGCAGATTGGACTTTTTCAGAAGGGGGGTTTAAAGGCGCTCCAACAGAGAATCTCAGAAAGTTTTTTTTCTATTCTACTCCTTTTTTAAATTCCTGTTGGTGCTACTTTTTATTCATTTATGGTTACTGATCATGTCACACTCTGGGTGTTTGTTCAGTAAATGTAAAGGTTGTTACTGAAAGTGACAGAATGAAACATACTTCATAAAACATACTTCTCCACTCTGTAGGACACTGCACTGTTCAGTAATGTCTGACTGGACAGTGCTGGCAGGATGTCGCAGCCACCTTTCTGGGTGCAGGCTGGCTGAGCCTGCAGTCAGTTCCTGCAATATGCAGGGAGAAATGTCCTTTTTTGGGCCTCAGACAAAGTAGAACACCCCAGGACACATCCATTTACTGGTGTCTCAGAGATACTGTCTCATCGCTTGTGGAAGCTGGGACTGTGAATGATCTGAGAGAGCTTTCCAAATGAGTCCATCGTGTCCACAGGTTCTTCTGTTTGTGTTGCGCTGTCTCGGCTCGCCAAGGATGTCCAGTTCAGGGGACGAGGAGTAATCCAGGGTGCCTATCCTGGGGAGGAACTGGGCCAGAGCCGGTATGCCTCGGTCTCGACCCTGCAGCCTCTGCCGGTGGTTTCCCAGACTGAGCAGGGCTCGGTGTCTGTCAGAGATGTAGATGTTGTACCCATCAAGCAAAATCTGCTCTCTGAAGGTGCAGTCCTCTCTGCTGTAGGTGTGCTGGAAATAATGGGACAAGTTTTAAAATTATACTTCCTTGTGAGGAAATGACCCCGATGGAAACTACCCTGATACACGTGTTGCATATTATTTGATAAATTGCAACATTGTAAATGTATTGATTTTGTTTTCTATCACTTTCAATGCATCTTTATTATCTGCACCTGTCAAAGTGGTACCACAGTATCATGTTTTCTTTTTCTTATTTCTTATGTGTACTAATCTGCAAGCAGCAGACTTTCCTCCTTGGTCCAGTTTTGTTTCCATTTTTTGTTTCAATTTCCGTTTCAATTTTGTAGTTTCCTCCCTATGCATATATTTAAACACTACAAATATATTTGATTGATGTTAGTTCGTATTAAATACTACTGAAGATATTATACACTTCACACAGATAAAATTACATTGTATTTTTTTTAAATCCTGTCTGTTTTTGTTTTTAAAAATTTAAGCAAGGCTATGTAATCCTTAAAAAAACTAATAATGTTTGCAAACCTTGGATAGATACTGCAATATGACAGACATAATTAGGTCACTTTATACTTTTTGGTCAAAGTGGCTGCTGTTTAGCAAAAGTTCTCTTTAACAACAGGGCAGAAGTTAGTTAAATCCTTGAGTTTGATTGGCAATTCCACTCCGGAAATACATGTGATTAATCATGTCAGCTCAAGTAAATTTAATCTATACATCCCCTTGAAAAAACATATGTTAAGACAAAACTTGATTTATCCTGAGGGAAACTTTTGTGCAGCAGTTGCAGAGTGCAGTTATTGGTCGTAGGGCATTTTCACACGTGAAACCAAGATTCATGTTGTTGTAACATTTGATCCAGTTAGTTTTGCACTGAAAAAAATGGCACTTTGGATGAACCTAAAAGAATTACCCTAATTTGCATTTCACAGCTAATATATATGTTTTAGTTTTGCTCAAATTATATTTCTGATTTAATCTAAATATTAATTTAGATTATAAATGAAAATATATATTTATCAAAGTCAAAGATTTACGTTAACACAAAGTAAAAATTATTTGTTCTAAAGACCGTAAATCATTACTTTCATTTTGGAAAAACCTAATATTACTATTACATCATTATATCACAGTATAGTGTTACACCTCTTGCCTTTTAGGATAGTTTAGGTTTTGTGTTTAAGTATGTAAATCTCTCTGTGTGGTTACCCGGAGAGGATTGGCCTGCGTAATGGCTCCGCCCACTTCCCTGTTCCAGGCCTTGGTGTTGATTGGCACGGCTGCTGTGGATCCTGCCAATCAACGTCCTTCAATCAACCCCGTGAGAGTTCAAAAAGCACTTGGATTTATCAGTCTGGGCGGCTGAATGTTCAGATCAGTCTGCCATGCGGGCCGGTTAGAAACGATTGTGTTAGAGATTGTTGTATTAGAAACTATTGTGCTAGAAAGCTGTTGTGCTAAAAGTTATTGTTAAACAATAGTAAGAGTGACTAATTAGAGTCTGATTTGTTTAAAGCCTTTGTTCTTGGGTTCTTGTTACACATACTATAATTTGGTAAGCTAATGGGTGCTGTGCTCCTTTAGTTCTGTTTGGATATTCTTTGTTTATTAGGCAGCACCCATTAGCTCTCTTTGTGTTAAGTATTTAACTATTGTATTAATTAAACATCCTTTATCTTTTCCGTAACCTAGTCTCCCTTTTTGTATTGGTTCCTCCACCTTCATCCTTTTTTACGTTACGCCCATCATAACAACGGGCAGGTCGTAACAATAGTTTTTTTTAGTTCAGAATAAACTTATTAAAACACTCTAATTTTAAAGGTAAACATTTGATTCAGTTCAAAATATATTTTTTACATTTCTTTAGTCACAAGCCAAAACATTACTTAATGTAGGTCAATATTGTAAAATTTTATGCATTTTTACAATTTAAATTTGATCATGAACAAAACTAACTTTGCTATAATATAAAATTAGAATTTCCCTTCAGGTACAACTAAAGCACTCAATGCTTAAATGACTTTAAATAAAGACAAGAATATTCTCATCAAAAAACCTTTGTTTAATGGGATGTCTTTTTTAAATGTGCATCAGTTTTTGTAAAATAAAAAATAACCGGCAAAGCATTTGTCAGCAAGTTAAGCTAGCTGTTTCACACAATCAGTTGAGGGAAAAATACAAGTATAAAATAAAAAAACATGTATGGAATTAAGTTAAATACTGTCTTTAATAGTTTTTCAAACCATATCCAACCTTTATCACATCTTAACCTTTACAAAATCTTTTAAACATGTATAACTGGTTTGTTTTTTTTTCTCATTTAAAACTTGATGTATTGTGTAAAAAACTTTCTAACCATGCTTAAATGTGGCTATCCTTCACCGTTTACAGAGCAAATTCTTATTCTCTCAATTTGTTTTAACTTATTTATTTTAATTTAACACAACTCCACTAGAACCACACTCTAATAGAGACAGACATGGGTTTCCATTAAAAATGAAAGTAAGGCCAGTGTTGAATTGAACTATGTATCTTATTTAAACTCAACAATAACCCCTTTCATTCTCCGGCAAGGTATTGAAAGACAAGCTAGAACACAGAACAAAAACATGCTGTATCCAAATGTCTGTTTCTTTGAATAATCCGAATAAATAGAGCTTGACACTCAGACTGCACACTCTCTCTCTCATTGTCTTTGGTTCAATCTCCGTGAAGATTTTCTGCAGCGCGTTACTTTATTTGAGCTCACCTGGTTAGCTCAAGTTTAGAGCATAGATGAGGCCAAATAACATGGCACATGCGTGTGTAACTGATGGCAGCTCGTTAAAGCACATGTTGCAAGTTAACCACCACTGTTGATTATTGGGTACAAAAAACACTCAAGATATGTATATCATTTTTAAAAATGTCTCCAAATAGTGTTAAAAGTTAGTTTTTGGTCATTTTTGGTGTTCGCGGGTTTATGAAGTCAATTCGGCGATGACGTCATCGTGGGGAGTGAAGTCTCAGCCTAGCACTAGAACTACGGTGACTGACTGGGATGAGGAAGAGGAGGAAAGGCCAGCAGCCGAATAATTACGAACCTACCAGACGTGAGAGGGCAAATGAGGAATTGTCAAGATTGTGGGGAAGTCTCCTTCATTTATCTCCTTTATTTTAGCAACACAGCAGTACATACAATGACTTTCCTTTTTACTGTCAGTGAATAGCACCGAGTGAACGTCAACGTATTCCTTCGATCTAGTGACAGGGATCATGTCGTTAGTTCAGATAAGAACTGGTACACTTATCTAGATATAGGAATAGAAGACATCCCCGAGTGTTATTTCTAAGTGTTTACCTCTTCCTCCGGTGAAAACGTGTCGCTGTTTGGCCAGTGCTTGTGTGTGTGGCGGCGAAGCTGCGGTGGAGAGTGGGTGCTGTAGGCGAGCGAGCCTCCGGTCGGGGAGCGAGCCCCTCCGGTCAGGGAGCGAGCGCCTCCGGTCGGGGAGTGAGCGCCTCCGGTCGGGAAGCTCGCCCCTCCGGTCGGGAAGCTCGCCCCGCGATCAGCTGATCTGAAGATGCCTAAATCCGTTTGTGACATTTCAGACCGGATCATGGTCCTCCCCAACCAGCACGCACCAGGATTGTAATTGTTTATATTTCAAACATCACTGCAGGTTGATTGTGGGCGACAACGCGGTCGTGTTAGCTTATCGAAACTCTACTGCCGAAGTTGCTGGCTGGCTACGCGACGTTAGCTATACCCACTAGCATCCGTACAGGCTAACTATAGCCAGTTAGCTTTGTGTGTAACGTAACAACCCCCCCCATCTCGTAGGAGCGAAGCTTACTTTTTCATTCAATACAATTATGGTACAAAAGGTGCACTAATGCCACATGTATGATGTTGACAAACATGGACGCATATATAGGCAACACCAAAGGCAGTCGTAATGTTTACCTAGCAGGCTAGGCTAACGCTGTTGTGCTAACGTCCGGCGGCGCAGCGTTAGCTAGCAGTCTAAACTTGTGAAAAGCCAAACAACATCCCCGTCTAAGCTGTGTTTCACTTTCCCTCCAATATCATTATAAATATAATAAAGTCACATGGACTCGATCGAGACCATAGACTGTTAATATTAAAAGACCAGAAGCCACATTAGGCCAGACCAGAGGTAAATACAACGCAGGCTGCTCTGTTAACTCCCCAACGTGACGTCATGCAATGCATTGTGGGGGGAAAATACAATACAATAATACAATGGATAACAGTTCAAATATTTACTACCAACAAGCAAATTGCACAAATTTGTTGCAAAATTAAACCTGCAACATGGACTGTAAGGACTTCCACACATTCTATTACAATCCCAGTGCCCTGTGGTGGCTGGAGAGGATCCTCCTTGTTCCTTATAACAAACACTGCCGTTGTACACCTCTCAAGCTCCGTTTCAGCTTGGTCTTTCTGAACAACCTGATAAAAAGACAAGATTTATTTTAAAAGTTATTCTGATTAATAACCTTTGTGTGGTGTACCAATATAAAGAAAATACCCATGCAAAAGTTTTCTCAATCAAATCTGTAAATACAAATTAATTAAATTAATTGGGGTTCTTTTGAAATGTAATGACTTGCAAATTCCAGCAGATAGTAAATGAAAGCTCCTAGGGCTGCACAATTAGTCAAATTTTAATCACTTCCCATGATCAAATTTGCGTGACCAAAAAATCAATATTTTAAATGCATCATTCCGTTCATAGAACACTAGTTTTTTTTGCAAAGCCAATCTCCGTAAACCACTGTCTGATCATGTGCCAGTCAGAGTTGTTCCCTCCACCGCGCAGCTTAGTTTCTATATCTAGACAGAGGACAGAGTAAAGTGAGGAAAATTCCACAGCAGATAGTCATACGTCGGTCTCAAGGTTTACCAGTTTAGTAAACGCAACATTTTGTCCCGTCTGTGTTGTTTTTCAGACAAAAACAGTGACCAGTGGACTAATGGAGCGATGTCAGAGTGAGGGGACTGCCAATGGAAAGGCGCCCCGGGCAGTTGGGGGTTCGGTGCCTTGCTCAAGAGCACCTTGTCAGTTCCCCCCTTGCATATAACAACTTACCAGATACTCCTTGGTAAGTTTGTCCACATGGTACACAAAAAGGGACTCATTGAACTAAAATACTCCTGTTTATAATTCTGGAGTTTTTTTTCCCATCAACTTTTAAAGTTAGTGAAAATTGACTAGGATGCATTTTATCAGACATAAAGCCGACACGTTAAATTACCACGAGCTGTGGCTGTGTAACGTTAAGCATATCTGTGGTGGATTAAAAACAAGACGGACGAGGCAAACGCTCATGCATTTAGGCCATCAAATGCAACAAAATGTCGATGTTGACGAGTTTTTACCTTCGTCGCTTCACTTTGCTCACATGTTCCACTATCAAATAGTCTACGTTGATTATTGCGCCCCCTAATGGTCTATCTTTACCAAATTTGGTACAGAGCCTCCGGGCGGCATGCCAAACAATCGTCACAGGTTTGGTGTTGATAGCATTTATTGTGGCAGAGATATTGCAATTGCAAATTTTCCATTTAAATGCATTGAGTGTTTTGACTAAACCAATAAACGTTTATTATATCGCCCCCTAATGGCTGATCTTTATCAAATTTGGTACAGACCATCGGGGTGACATGGTCAACACAGCTCACAAGTTATGTGTTGGTCCCGTTTAATTTGGCCGAGATATGATATGATATATGTTTGGTAGCTTACTACAGAAAATTTGTTTGGTCGTCAAATGCGCACACGTTAACGTAGCAGAATTCTTTATACAAATTTTTGTCAGGGCCATCTGGAGAGGTTTTGTGCAGATCTATCGCACGGCCTAGGATGAGTTCGAAAAAGTTGGCTTCGCACTTGCAGCAATATTGCGAAAATAATTTTAAACGAAAATGGGCTTGGCCTATATCATGTGACTCAGATTGATGTAGTGAACACGTGGACATCAAGGTTGTTAATGTGTCATGTATAATGTAGGAGTTATAGGCAAAAACACGTTTGACGTCATTGTAGCGCCACCTAGTGTTCCACATGTGTAATATTCGGTATGTCAGGTCAACTACCCACTGTACATCTACCCTGTTAATTTCAAGTAATTCACTTTAGTGGAAGTGGTTAATCCAGACATTGGCCCATAGGCCACGCCCACTTGAACCAATCAGTACCCCACTGTAAGGACCACCTCAGGAGTGGGCCTAGATGGTATCCATCCAATTTTGTAAAATTCGGATGAGCGGTTCATGAGATATAAACTTTTTGTATCTGTAGCGCCCCCTAGTGGCCAATCTTTGTGAAATTTGTTTCAGAGCCTCAGAGGGTCATAACAAGTAATATTCTAAAGTTTGGCTTTGATAGCCTTTATCTTGGCCGAGATATGGCAAAGACGGTGTTTTTGTAGTTTGCAACACAAATTTGTTTGCACGTAATATGCGCAATTTTTATTCTTTTAAAAATCTTTATACAACTTTTTGTCAGGTCGGTCTGGAGATGCTACGTGCCAAGTTTCGTGCCGATGCATTGTACGGTCTAGGAGGAGTTCGAAAAAGTTGGTTTTCGATAAATCGCGATTTTTCACGCATAAAAGTATAGGCGGAAATGGGCGTGGCTTATATCACGAGATTCAGCACGATCCAGGGAATGCGTGGATATAAGTTTTTTTTAAATATCCTATGTACGGTTTGGGAGTTATAGGCCCAAACGCGTTTTTCTGGTATAGCGCCACCTAGTGGTGGACGTGGGTAATTTTTGTCTGAGGTCTTTGGGGAGTTTGGGACCAGTCCTGAAAATGGTGCATCGCCACCATGTACGGTTTAGGCTGCAGTATGGGTTTTATGCGGAGAAGAATAATAATGGAAAATCTCTAGGAAAACAATAGGGTTCCACAGCCCTGCTGTGTGAACCGCGTACGCTTTGCGTTACACATCCGGGCTCCAATAATGGAGGAAAATCCCTAGCAATCCACAGCCCTGCTGTGTGAACGGGCTTGGACCCCTTCGGGCTTGGACCCCTAATAATGGAGGAAAATCCCTAGGAAAACAATAGGGTTCCACAGCCCTGCTGTGTGAACCGCGTACGCTTTGCGTTACAGCGGTCCACGCATCCTTCGGGCTTGGACCCCTAATAACTTAGTTTAGATAACATTAGCTATTGATAGCTAACGTGCAAATACAAGAGCAATTGTAGACTAGTTGCTCTTCCTCCCACTAACTTTAAATCAGCATGTAAAACAAACCCTACCATTAAAACAACCCAATAAGAGACTTCTTACCTTGTTTAAAAGAGTTTCCTTGAAAACCAAGCAACGTCTTCATCGAAGCGAGGTAATGGCGGACAGCAGCAAAACTCAGAACGTTGCGAGAGGTCATGGGGTTACGTTGTTACGTTGTCAAGTGAAATGAAAACCTCTGGTTTAAAGTGAAAATAGAATTTAAGTACAAGTGTTGTTGTTCTATGGGGATTGTTATCTGCTTTTATACAAACAGAAATAAACAGGTTTATCCTAGAAACCATGATTTTTGACTAGGCTAACGTAAAAATGCACTTTAAATAAATGACACAGTGGTTACACTTTTTTCAGTGTGGTTTCACACTGCAGTTATGCAACCGCACTGAAGAACTATACGTAACATAACGCCTAAAAGGAGCTAGTCTTCTCTTATAACACAGCGATAGCCAGCCAGAACTTCCTGTGTTTGGTGCAAACCATCAGGCTCCCTGCCTCACCCATGTCATCCACATCGCCCAATGTGTGACAGCTACATGAAAAAAAGAGGACACGGCCGAGCCGCGCCTGATTGACCTGTGCTGCACAAGTGTTAAGGATGTTTTTAAAGGAGAATTCTGACTATTTTTTACATTCATCTTTATCGTCATAAATATGCGTGTACTTTAGATTGAAAAAAAACCCCACCTGGATCAGTGCAGGCAACACGGAGTAGCTTTTGCTACGTGTATGAGCTTCCATTGAGCTAAAACGGCAGTTGCCGAGGCAAGGTTTAGATTGCCTAAGTGCCTCTTAACAGACTTAAATGCAATTAAATGTCCGTGCAACATGAACAGGGCCCTTATGTGACAAGAAGATGTGTTTTCAACTCAGACATCGTTTAAATTTGCCTACCTTGGTCCCTGTCTTTATCCTGTCGGTTACAGGTAACGTGTAACTGCTAGCTCCTAGCTGCCGTCCGGTTAGTGTGTTCAGCCAGGCTTCTGTGATAATTATCCCCAACAACAATCCAAGGAGCGGCAGTGGTGTGGCTGTCCTAAGAGGACAGGTCATGTCACGTCCTAAAGTTTATTCCCCCGTAAAAAATGTTAGCGCGGAGCGATCTGCACATTGTTGCCTTTTTACTGCGGGACTTCAGCGCAAGACTACAGCTACTTTCTCTAACGCTATCACTGCGCAAGCCACCTACATCATTTGACCCCCATTTCCTTGTAGGTACATATTTACTGATATGGTCATAACCACTACAGTACTCAATTACCTATTTTTGAGGAGAATAAACTTCAAGTTTTCGTTGCAAAGCCATGACCTGTCCTCTGGAGGACATAGCCACACCACCTCCGCTCAGTGTATTGTTGTCGGGATGATTATCACAGAAGCCTGGCTGAACACACTCACCGGACGGCAGCTAGAAGCTAGCAGCTAGCAGCTACAATCGCACTACTGTTTTTTGGGAGGGAATAAACGTGACGTGACATGATCTGTCTTCTGGAGGACAGCCTCATCCCTACTGCTCCGTGGATTGTTGCCTGGCTGAACACACTCACCGGACGGCAGCTAGGAGCTAGCAGCTAGGAGCTAGAAACTACCAGCTACAAGCTACCAGCTACCGGCAGGTTCGAGACAGGGACCAGGGTAGGTGAAGTTAACAATGTCTGATTTGAAAACGCATTTTGTAAGGGCCCTGCATTTTAATTTAATTTAATTTTATGTCTGTTAAGAGGCACAAAGGTACTCTAGAACTTCCCCACGGCAACTGCTGTTTTAGCTCAGTGGAAGCTCGTACACATAGCTGCAGCTACTCTGTGTTGCCTGCACTGATTTGGGTTGGGGGGGTTTTCACTTGAAAGTGCATGCATATTTATAACGATAAATATTAACGTAAACAATTCTCCTTTAAAGCGACTAGGTAACTTTTAAATGTTTCCATCTCATGATCATACATGACCTGTAAACAGTGAAAAGAACGCTATTTTTATAGAGTTTTTATTAATGCCTTTGCCTGGTCCGGTCTTTCCAACGAAGAAAGACTTTGGCATAAAATGCGGAAAAGCCTGTGTTATTGTTTCCAGCCAGGTAAAAGTTGCAGGAGATTTCTTTATATAGGCCTAAATGTATTTATTTTATTTTAAAAGTGATCTGCTGTAGTTATGGCTGATGCTGGGGCCATAACTGGGGCCATCACAGAAAAGAAGGAAATTAAACAAAGAACAACTAAAAGCTTAAAAGGAAAGTGAAAGATGACTGAGTCAATTCGGGCTATCAACAGATGGAGACAATTACAGTAAATGATTCAAAACCCAACCCGAATCGGCCCTCAGATATGAAATATGTCTATTTTATTCGTAGTATAACTTTACAATGTGCGATGTGGTTGTACATCAGTAAACAACATTAAATTACTTTTCCTTTCCATTTAGCGCTGACATTTTATTCCTTTTAGTTTGTGTTTGTGTTGGCCTACTATTTTCTGTTCCCTTGTCCCCTAGTACTTGTGTAAAGCATCATTGGGTTTCTTGAAATGTGCTATATAAATCTAAGTTATTATTACATTATGATTACGAAGAATTTGTATTTGTACTGTACTCAAGTAGATTTTTCAGATATTTTTACTTTACTATTTATTTTTGTGCCGACTTTTTACTTTTACTCCTTACATTTTTAACACAAATTTCTATTCCTTACATTTTACAAAATTGGCTTGTTACTTTGGTTTCAAATAATTTCAGTTGAGTTACCGTTATTATTATTTTTTTTGCGTTGTCAATACCGAATTCAATCTAATTGGATGGGAATATACGTTGCACTAGACACACCACTACAATTTGCCATCTAGTGGTTGTTAGTTGCAACTTTAAAAGTATGGGAAACTTCTTAATTAATGTCTGTTTAGTAATTCATATTTTATCCTTCATTTTATTTCCAGAAGACATATTTGAGCACACACACACGTATATTCCTTTAAATGTTAAGGGGACAATTAAAAAAGAGAAACTGGATCTGTGAATTCTCACAGAATCACAACTGAATTCATATCTTGCTACTCAGTCAGAATCTTATTAACCTGGAGTCCCAGTCTCTGTCACAATAGTCATATATGTGATGTTTTAGGCTTATTGGCAGAAATCCATTTAAAATGGCAACGACCTATAAAGAGCCTTTTTTCCATTCCCACTGACGTTTCTCAGCTTGTACTCTAGTAACATTTGTGTGGTCCAGGTAACTTTGTATAAATAATGGATGTCATTCGCAAGGCTACTTTTACTTTTATACTTAAAGTAAATTTCCAAGCCTGTACCTTGCTACTTTTACATGAGTACAGAAGTTAAATCAGTACTTCTACTTTTACTATTTTTTTAACAGAAGTATCTGTACTCCTACTTGAGTACGGGAAGTGAGTACTTTTGCCATCTCTGGTTGCAACATATTCTTAATGCTTTGGCTCGTGACACAGTGACAGTGACATCCAGTTTAGTTCACAATTCATCCAAAGTAGTTACCATAAGTTAATGTAATGATGCATATGTAACATATTCTCTTGTTGATGAATGATTTTCTGTCTGAGCCAAATATTCATTGCAACTAAATGACGAATGACATGGTAAAAACACTACCAGGTTTGTCCAAAGGGGCGGCTAGAATCAACACAAACTGAAAGTTAGATATAGCCACTTTATAGGCCCTTTACCTATAACATTTAGTAAAACTGCCCTTGACCACACAGGAAAAGTTCTGCTTTTAAATGTCCGAGGCATTATCTGCACAATGTACTTCAAGGTGGAGATTTCAACTCTAATATAATATAATATAATAGTTTAATAAATAATAATGCATCATATTTTAATTGTGATCATTTGTGAGTAGAATCTGAGTTCTGAACTGTTGCTCTTAAAAGGTTATTGTTACTCTAAGCTGTAAATCGCTTGCAATGGCAATTGTTTCTTTTTCTTCACTCTTACTATTACCATTATGTTTAAGTGAAGCTGATTCTATTCACTTGTATCCAGACAGGTTAGAAAGTAGCTCAGACAGCTAAATTAAACATACATTAGAATGGCATAACAATGGTTTGCATTAGGATTGCATGAATGGTGGTTTTTAGATAGAAGGACACTTTTATCGGAAAACATACGTAAATGGTTCATACGCAAGTTCTTCGACAGCTGTTTACTTTGACCAAAGAGAGACAGTCAGAGGCCAAGGTTGTTCTTGCTGCTGCTGGGTCTTTTCATTCAGGTTTTTCACTTTGCAAACACATCCTATCCTGCCCCACACTGGACAAAGGTTGATGAACTGGTCGTCTATCTGTCTGAATGAATGACTGGCTTGCAGTATTTTCTGAACAGGGAAGCTGATTGGCAACATAATACAAAGCAGCAGGTTACCTCAGGTCATTAGTGCCTGTAGAAATATGTCTAGAAGATTACTATTGTTTTACTTTTACTGTTTGTAACAATAGTTAATAGCAAGCAATAAGTAAAATTGTGAGATTCAGTAAGTAAAATTGTGAGATTCAATGACAGTAAATAATGACCCTATGAAATAAAACTGACCTCCAATAAAAAACGTTGACAATAGGAATGACAAATTCACATGAATGATAAGCCATTAATACAGTTATTAAATATCAAGTAATTCAATTATTTTTTATAATAAATCTATATTTTACCATATTTATACTTTAAACTATGTGTGTAAAATCTCAATTATGCTCATACTCAAGTTATTCAAATTTTTTACAAAGTTGTAAAATGTTGCATCTGAACATATATCACAACACTACAATTCTAATTTGACTAACAGTGTTTGTGTTAGGATTGTACACTTTACTATCTGATATCAATTTGATTACTATCTTGCCAAATTATTATCACTCTGCAGTAGTAATTAGACAAAATTATTTTTTACCTCACCTTACCGTTTAAGTAATTCCCTGAGATGTGACTTTTCATAATTTTTGCTGAATAGTAACTTTTGCAGCTTGAATTTTCTTATGATTAATATACAGCAAGCGTAGAAATAAAAAGGACTTTGTGATTTGAAATCCTTACTGATGAGTACAGTCTTCCATTGGCTTCTATGCAGAGAAACTGTGCGGTTGCTACTCCTCGGATGACAACACAGCCTGGATCCACTGCACGGATTTCCAGCAGGCCTGTAAGTTCAAATGTTCATCACAGTGAAAAACCCCACCAAGCCTACTCAGTCATCAGTGTGATTTACCAACAAGCATGACAGTTTGTGGAATGTTAAGACTGTGTTTTAAAATGCTTGACTTACTGTATGGAGTTTGGTGCGCAGAGCCGTTGATCTGTCCATCCCCACTGATCAGTAGGTGCAGTCCTGGCCTGGCAGCATACAGGTGCCTAAGGCGGACCATCTGGCTCCAGCTGTGGGCGATGTAGGGGCCCTGGTCCGTTAGGGGCATGCAAACAACTCCAACAGCAAACATATTGGCAATGGATATGGTAACCATGAGCAGAAGCATGATTTGTCAAATCCTCTGTAAGGGCTCAGTTGCTGCTTCCTCCAGTTGGCAGTGTGAAGTAAGTTAGTCTAATCCAAACCCAGTCTTTTAAACATGGCCCTTATCAGCAGCAGATAACCTTCTTTCCCAAATCCAGTTCCCAGAAGCAGACACACCCCTGCATGACATCAAACTGAATCATTGGTTTCCATTGGCCCTAGACGAGCCCTGACGCGAGCCCCTGTCATGTCTATGCAAACTTCATGAAATACTACTCATGACATTTAATGAAGTGGCAGGAAACAAATTTTGAATTCAGCATACATACAAAACAACAACTCTTCACGTCATCCTTGTGAGGTATTGTGAGGTAAGTATTGTGGGGGAATGGATGAATTTCAAATTCAGAAACTTTATTTCGCTGTGTGGGAAATGCATGCAGAATGTTCAAGAAGACACTAATGATTTAAATGTAAATGTGCTGTATTTATATAGCATTTTCTAGTCTTAACGACTACTCAAAGCGCTTTTAAATCATACAGGATACATTCACCATTCACACACATTCATACACTGTGGCCGAGGCTGCCGTACAAGGTGCCCCCTGCTCATCAGATAAACATGCACACACATTCACACTCCGATGCGCTGTTGACATGGGACTGCAGGGCCAGGGATTGAACCACCAACCTTCTGAGCCACAGCCGCCCCAATTTAGCCGTTGCTCATTTCATGGTGACCAAATGTAACCATTTCACAAACTTCCGTGAGACCTGGTTGGAATGATATCTATTCTAACTACTGTACCACAACTATTAAGCTAATGTATATAATAATGAATGCAGGTCCATCAGCATTTACCACTAGAATTGTATTATTATTATTATTATTATTATTATTATTATTATTTGTGGTGTAAGTGTTATTAGTAAAAGCAGCAGTGCTGTGGTGGACTTCAGCTAAGTACATTTAATCAGGACTGTATTTCAATAAGCCTATGAATCTGAGGTAGGTCTAGCTGGAATATTATATTTTACATTCAAAACATGATGAGCTTTTAAAATATGTTGCACTGTTGTAGATCAGCTTCACCTCTATGGTTTGAGTGTTGAACCTCGTGTTTGCTTTTTTTCCTTTATGGTTTTTATTAGTTCATTAAGTTGTTTCCTCCCCCACTGTACTGTAGTAGTAGTAGTAGTAGTTGTAGAATTATCTCAAACACGGTCATGCAATGTGCTTTATCAGGTCACAGATAAATGTCAGAGTATCATTAATTAGTTACGAGGTGCAGTAATAGTAATATTAATAGAGATAGTAGGAGTACAAATAATCTTGTTTTTGTTGTTGTAAATTAGTACAGGCTGACAGAAGGAACAGTTCCAGCATTGGCTCATGCCTATAGACTGCATGTGTCTTATATTGATCACGTTACATAAAGTGCTACCAAATGTACTCACTGTCAAATAGTCACAACAGTTTTATTTGTGGATAGGGTAAAGTCTACAGATGTCTGAATCCAAGTGGAGCTGTGAAGGCGGGTCACTCCACACTCAAATAACAGACTTCTTTCCGCTCTTATCACATTCTGGCCTGTGTTTCCGCTCCATGGCCTTTCATTTACATACAGGTTAAATTGTAATGTAAAAGAAACATCACATTTCACCAAAATGTTACCCAAGGCTCAGATTTCAAAAGCTTTTTGCGGGATTTTAGATGTGTAAATTAATCTTGTCTGTGTAATCAATTAAAAATAATCCTTGACCAGAATGGGTACGTTTCTAGTTTGGTAGTAACTACTTTTCTCCAACAGATGGCAATATTGATGTTTCAAAGTGAAATTAGCACCGCAGAGGTCCCAGCACAGAGAGGGGGACTGAAGCAGTGGTGTTAGGGTTTCCAAATGTCTTCAATAGATTCATGAACAAATAGATCATTAAAAACATTTTTTTTTGTGTGTTACTGGACCTCTAGTGATTTTTAAAGTTGGCGGTTTCTTTGTACATGAACAACAAAAGCTGTTCATAATTGCAGACTACAGCTACATTTTGGTATACCTTGATGAAAAAATGAGTATACCAGGCATATACATGTTCGTTTGAGTGACTTTAAGTGCAGGAATAGTTTTTCAGGTATACATCAACTTACACCTCAGCCGAGTGCGATTTTGCTTTCGTTTTAGAATTCTTTTCAAATGAACCACTCCACTCAGGAATAGGCAAATGTGTAAAAACAGGTGGAAACACTTTCTGACAATATTTATAAATGCCATTTTTCTTCTATAATAATTTAATTTATTGTAATTTATACTTAAGTTAATACACACTACAAACAGACCCGAAATACACACACATACTCCCATCCCATACATGCACCAGTGGAGAGATGTCAGAGTGAGTAACTGCTTAACAGGCATTTGGGGGGGTCCATATGTAGACTTGAACCAGCAACCATCCGGTTCCCAACCCAACTTTTAAAAAATGACAGATACATTTTGGTTCCAGATCTGTTGGTGTGTTTTCTGACTGTAATGCTGTACTTGGCTACAACATTTCAAACATACAGTATATTATCCTGAAAATGTCTGTTAATATGTTAGAGTTGGATCTTGATGATTGATTTCAAGAGACCAGAAAACAGGCCTGGGGACAAACTGCTGTTTTAAGACTAACCCAATAGCCAAAATGGAAATAAACACCGTTTATGGAAACGAGGATAATAACACAACTTTTGAATGATTTCAAGTGGTAATTTAAGTGACTATACTGTTAATTATTACAGTGTTTTCACAATACTCAACAATATAATTTCACAATAAAATATGGTATTCAGACTGACTTTTGTCACAGACAATAAGGGATACACGAGGTAGCTGTGCTAACTGGTTAGCTAACTAGCAGACTCTACCACCTTCTTAGGGCTAATGTCAGCTAGCTAGCAGACCCCCACCACATTCTCAGGCTCCCTAATTTTGGTGAAATAGCAGATTGTCCCTTGTCCGTTCAGTGTACTTCATATTAATATTTTCTAGCACAAGAACTGTACCAAAATAACACCAACAACAAAAAATATTTTTTTAAATAACTTGTTGATCAATGTCTTAACATTTTTCTCAATAATTAATACCTTTTCTAGTTCTGATCTCTTCTGATCAACCACACACAGACACACACACACACACACACACACACACACACACACACACAGACTTGCACACACACACACACACACACTATACCACTTCTCTAATAAACTAATTCAGCCCAATTAAAAAGGGTGCGTGCCAGTATCTCTATGAGGAGTAAATGGAAAAATCAATTACATCTGACGAGATTGAAGGAATGGTATGAATGCATGAAATAAGCAAAACAGGAAAGTCTCTGCATAAAATGCAAAAAAAAGTGTCCCGTAAAGCCAGCATTTTCCACCTATAGAGGGTTTTCACCAACGTCACGTTCTGGGCAGTAACCATAGATAATAACACGCAGATGCCATATTGGAGATACTTGGTGTAAACAACTGAACAGAGTATAGTGGAGTATTGTGCACTTTGGATACTTTAAGTGAATTTGAGCCACGTCTAAACAACAGAAAAGCATCCAAGATGCAAAAGCAAAGGACTTGGACCACAAGAAATGGCGCGATATTTTGAGAAATTACAGTTCATTGGTGGTGCAAATTCCTTTGGGTTGGCTCTCTCTTCTTGTAGAATGTGACTCGCGTTGCGTCTCTGTTTGTCAGAGATTTTTTTTAAACCGTCAGCTGGCTCTAACCAGTTGCAGATCTGAAAAACAGCATTGGCCTATTTGATCCGTAGAACACAGTCCCCCTCGTCCCCTCTCTCTCTTTCTTTCTCTCTCTCTCTCTGTCTCTCTCTGTCTCTCTCTTACTCACTCACACACACACACACTCACACATACCTAGTGTGGAAATTAAAAAAATTAAAAAAGAACCAAAAACACAAAAAAATCACACTGATCATAAAAAAATTAAAAGTTAAAAAAAGATAGTGATATTGAGTATGAAAACTCTTGTTCATTACATTTTACTTCGTAATTGCAACCGCATGTGTTGTATTCATTGTTGCAAAACTGGTGATGATCTGAAGCTCAATGCTGATGCTGTCATGTAAATAGTTTTCTAATCAGCAATAAATATAACAATTTCTGATCAACCCATATCAAATGCTTAAAGTAACATACCGGTTAAAGCCCCACCAATTTCAAGAGAACACGACCACTTCCGGGTTTAATCCTCTCCACTTAGGCCCCGCCCAGTCCGAGTACAAATACAGATAATTGGGTCATCCAGTTTCAAGTCCACCACCATACGGGTTCTTATGTGGTCTTGAACCAACAACCCTCTGGTTTCCAACCCAACTACCTACAGACTGAGCTACTGAGGTGAGAGGTTCTTTAGGGAATGTTGGTGGTCCCAGCACTTCAGGGAACCACTTCTCCAGAAAGAATTTCTTCCATCTTCTCCGGCACGTTAACTAGTCGCAGATTAGCGTTTTTCGAGCTTGTTGAGTTTGTGTAACTAGCGCTTCAGACTTGCCTTTCTCTGAATTAACGGTGTCCTCTATGGTGCTAATGCACACTTCTGCCTCATCCATGCGCGCCGAGAAATCCTGCACGTCCCTTTTAACGTCCTGAATCCCTTTCATCCATGTTGTGGGCCGTTCCAGTATCCACGTCCACATAAAGCACGGAGCTAGCATCACTTGTTGAGTTAGCTCGTTTGCAATAGGTTAATTTTGTGCTTTCTTTGCAGGCATAATGTCATGGGCATACAGTAATAAATCGCCACAAGCAATATTTATCACTGTTCATGCAGTTAAAGGAAAGTTTACAGGATTTTACCAAAACATTGCCAGGAGCTCACAAAAATACGTGTGCTTAGGTCAGCAACATAACCACGCCCCTTGATGTCCATAATTGATCACATTTTCGGTAATTTCTGCCGCTAGCTCCGTACTAGGCTCGTTTTTTATTATTATTTTAAACTTTACAAACATGTTGTACATTTATTGAACAATTTGGCAAAAAATTGTCATTTCTATCCAGTGAATATTATAGAGTAGCTTGAAAAATAAAGGACATATATAAATATATATATACAAATAAATAAAATTTAGAAAGGTGGATTAAAACATAAACATCCAAAACATAAAATACTAAACAAAGACAAGCTGAGAAGGGCTTAAGGCTATATAATTATAATTCCTTAAATCTTGCAGTAGATCAGCTATATAGATAGTTTTCTTACTATTAATGATTTGGATAAACTCACAAAAGTTTCGAATTCACTTCTGAAGTGAGTAAAAGCTGGCCGCGATTTAGCAAATTTTGCTTTATGGACATGAAATTTCCCTTGTAGAATTAGTAAACTGACAAGCCTGTGTAAGCCTTTTTGCTTTTGTGATCATAGTTAAGAATAACATCTTTTGCTTCTAATTTAATTTGGTGGTTCTTTTGAGTATTTAAATAATTTTCCATTTTCTTCCAGAATTCCATCGAGAACCGACACTCCCAGAATAGATGTATAATAGTTTCAATTTTACAAAATTCACATTTACTGTCCACAGCTGCGAATCTTGAAATAGATTCGTTAGTGGGATAAATATTATGCAGTATTTTGAAATGTAATTCTTTCACTTTATTGGGGATAACAAACTTGTATGGTAGAAGCCAAGTTGATTCCCAGTGAATGTTGAATATAGAGAGTTCCAAACAAATTTTCCCTGTGGAGTGATTTTCCTTTTACTGTAGAAGTAATTCCTTGTTTATTGGTTGACTTATGACTTTTAATATTTATTCCATCAACATAGAAGGTTGAAGAATTCCACTAGGTATAGCATTTATTACCATTTGATATTCTTTATGGGTGATAGGAAAGATTTTAGACCTAAGAAATTCCTCATAATTAAGAAGTTGAGCTTCATCATTTTGTAAGTCTGCAATAAAAATAATATTCCTGTCAACCCAATGTTGTAGATATAAGGACTTATTCTTTTTGGTTATGAACTCATTGTTCCATATAATTGTTCTGTGAGGAGAGGAATTGTGTCTAAAACATAATTTTGCAGCGTTAAACGCTTGCTGATGAAATTTAGATAAATTTTGCGGTAACTTAATTTCATTATAACTGCATTGTAATACAAATTGGAGGCCTCCCATTTTTCCAAAAATGGACTGTGGAATAATGTACCAAAGGGATTCTGAAGCTTTTAAACATTCTTTTATCCATTTAATTCTAAAGGTATTGGTCACATCCACATAATCCAAGTCCAATATTTCCATTACACCTGCATTTCTCAGGGCTGCTAAGATCTTCTTTTTTAAACGGCGGCATTTGTTGTTCCAGATAAAGTTAATTAAAACGTCATTTATTTCTTTACAGAGGGATTGATGGATAAACAGAGATTGGGGTAGGGTAAATAAATCTGGAGATACCGTCCGCTTTACTCAAAAAAACTCTACCTAAAATGGACAGATCTCTCTGAAGCCACATATTAAGTATATTTTTAGATTTTCGTATTTTGGGCTTAAAATTCTTTTCTTGTTGTTCCTTTAGAGCTTTAGTGATATAAATTCCAAGGTATTTAATACTATTTTTCACAGGTATATCACACATAAGCTTTTCATCAGTGTTATACAGACAGAATTTCACACTTCGAAACAATAAGTTTTAAACCTGATGCCCGCGAGAAGGATTGTATTTCTTTGATGGATTTTCCAATTTGTTGTTTATCTTTAAAAAAAAGAACTGTGTTATCAGCTAGTTGAAAATTTTTAATTTCTCTTTCAAAACTCCTTAATCTCTTTAAATTATTACAATGTAAAATATGTACATACATTTTCACCAAAACCAAAAGATTGAAGTGACCTAAATAAGAATTGATGCTCTACTGTGTCAAATGCCTTTTAAAAATCCAGCGCTAATATCACAGTGTCAGATTCCACATATTCAGAGTAATCTATTATATCAAGAATAAGCTTGATGTTACAGCTTATATGCTGATTAGCCATAAAACCAGTTTGAGTTTCATTTATAATTTGGCTCAATCCTTTTTTTAAACGCCTGGCAAAAATTAATGAAAGTATTTTGTAATCTACATTTAGCAATGTTATAGGTCTCCAGTTTTCTAACAAAAGATGATCTTTATCTGGTTTTGGAAGCAAGGTTATTACACCTTGCTTCATAGTTGTAGTCATTTCCTCATTATCAATAAAATCTCTTAGCATGTTAAAAAATGGAGTTTCAATTATGTTCAAAAAACATCTACAAAACTCAACAGGAAGACCATCCATTCCTGGAGATTTTCTTTTTTTTATTTTATTTACAGCTTCAAGAATTTCAGGTTTTAAGATTTTAAGGTTTATCACAGTCTGATTTAAATTCATTCGAAATTTGTGGGATAAATTCTCTATTTTTGCTAATAAAATCCTCAGCCTTTGTTGGGTTATAGTGAGAGCTATCTAGATCAGAATAAAAACGAGAAGTATAGTTTGCTATAGTATAGTATCTGATGGGTTGGAATTTATATAGTTATCTATTTTTAATGAAGTAATATTATTTCTCTTATAATTTAATTTTTGCAGTCGGTAATCGGTACAATCAACTTCTTCTTTCAGACTTGACAACTTTATTTTTTCCTCTTCGGTAAGAGTATTTTTATTTATTAAAGAGTTCAGTTCTGCCATTGTTTCTAGTTCTCTCAAAGTGTTACGTTTTTTCATTTCCTTACTGTATTTAATAGCTAATTCTCTGATTTTAAATTTGAAGAATTCCCATTTTTGAACATTGCTAAGTTCATTGCAATTGAAAATGTCACAAGCAGTAGCTTCCACTGATTTACAAAAGGCTTTGTCATTCCATAGATTGCAGTTAAATTTCCAGAAACCACAAGATGTCCTGGTTTGCTCTTGTAGATTAGCAAAAGTGACCACTATCAGTTTGTGATCTGAAAAAGGGGCATGGCTATGTAATGTTTCAGAAACATAATGTAAAGTATAGGAGCATAGTAACCATAGATCAGTTGGAGATTGTAGAGAGCCACTAACATTACTCCATGTATATTCTTTTTGATAAGGATGGCAAGGCCTTTCATCTCTTCTTTTACCCCAGTGATGTCTGCAGAGGTTTTATTTATCCGTTGTTCACAGACGAAGAATTGCTCCTTCAACTTAAAAATTGCTTTGAGAATGTCGGCGTTAGAGACCTCGTGTTTATCTTTGTTGGCACATACTTTCTTTGGATTTGGACTATTAATTGGAGAGTCTGGAAGAGGCGAGCACAAACCTAAAAAGGTGTCTTCCGGGTCCACATCCATCACCAGTCCCCCTTTTATGCCCTTTTTAGCGTCTCTCTTTGCCATTGTGGTCCACGAGCTGTGCTATTATCTTGGTATGCTAGGTACCTGAGCAGCCTTGCACGTGCTATCTACAAAGGGTTGTTTCTAGCCTTCAAAGTTCTTAAAATGGGAGTCAACCCTTACTCGTTGGTGCGTCTCTCGAAATCTGACAGTTCAGCAAGTTGCGTAGTCATTAGCCTTATAGTAAAACATAAGTACTCAGCAGTGTTGCAAAGCTTAGCAAGCGTCAACCACCACGGTTGCCATCTTGCGCGTCCCCCCAGGTTAGATTTGTGTCCGACTTGATCCCGACTTGCTCTGACGTCAAGCACACGTGGGAAACGGAAATCTCACGAGATCAAGGCGGCCGCTGGTCTGACACGCAGGCAGCGCAGTTGCTTTTCACCGACTGCAAGACCCAGGCGGACCCAGAGCATGCTGGGAAACGCCGGCCTCTCAGCTGATTGGTTCACAATCGACTCAACATGATGACATTTTATATAAACTTTTTATTGTTTTTGAATCAGAGAGATTTTAATTGCTATTTGTCTGATTTAAAGACTTATTCTGTACCAAACACATAGTGTGTTAGATTTAGAAGTCAGAGAGACTAAATCCGTTCAGATCACTGATCATCTACAGTCTATGGTTAATTAACATCAGCAACAGATTGCATGTAGAACATTTTGAGAGTTACTCTGTCATAATTAAAACAACTAGAGACTGTTAACCAGCCTTTGGTCTCTGAGGGCTAATTATGCTGTTATAGTTTTAGACTGCCGGGGGACTTCCTTTGAATAAATTTAAATTGAATTGAATTCAAATTCAAATTCAAATACACGAGATAGCAAAGCCCTCCCAAACAAGACTTGTGACAAGATCATTAAAACAACTAGAGACTGTTTACCAGCTGATACGTGGGTCTGATTATATTTTATTAAATTGGAATTCCACCACAGTGTTTCTGTGACTTCCTGTTCAGCCTGTAGGCTGCTTGAATCGGATGGACACTGTCCGACTTTCCCGCAGCTTTTTGTCACCGCCCCCGGCTGCTGCTGCCTGCTCTCGTCCACTTTACAAGCAAGGCGCAGTTCATCTATTATGCTAATTGCTAGGCTAATTATGCTGTTATAGTTTTAGACTGCCGGGGGACTTCCTTTGAATAAATTTAAATTGAATTGAATTCAAATTCAAATTCAAATACACAAGATAGCAAAGCCCTCCCAAACAAGAATTGTGACAAGATAATTAAAACAACTAGAGACTGTTTACCAGCTGATATGTGAGTCTGATTATATTTTATTAAATCGGAATTCCACCACAGTGTTTCTGTGACTTCCTGTTCAGCCTGAAGGCTGCTTGAATTGGATGGATACTGTCCGACTTTCCCGCAGCTTTTTGTCACCGCCCCCGGCTGCTGCTGCCTGCTCTTGTCCACTTTACAAGCCAGGCGCAGTTCATCTCCAACAAGCCTACAGTCTTGTGTAAATCTCCCATGAAGCTTTGCAAGTGTGTTTTTGTTTTTTCAACCAATGGGAAGGCAGGTCCGTCACACATTATGCCTTATATGGGCATCCGAACGAGAACAAAGATAATATATAGTGGGAAAGAAATCACTACAAGTCAGAATAGTCTAATGTAATCAAAGATCGTCTATTACCGTTCTGGGTAATAGACGATGGGCCTTTTAAAAAAAAAATCTAAATAGTTTGTCCTTAATATAAGTTATAATGTTCATTATCTTTATTTTTCCACTGGATAACCCCAAATATATAGGTGAACTGTTATAGACAACACAAATGCTTGTTTAGCATTGCTGTGGGTGTAAAATCAATAAATACAACATCATTATTTGGATTATTGTTTAATTGGATTTTTTCCCCCGTTCATTTCACACGTCATCATTGTATAGTTAACACATTTTTTTAATCTAGATATTTTGTCAACTGTATAAATTATAATGTTTATTTCATTACAGTGTGACTCCCAAGACATGAGAAGTGTTTTAGAAAGGAGATTGGCTTAGCCTTTATTGCTGTGTGTGTGATATCAATACATATCTGTGAGATGCATGTTCTATTTTATTTATTTATTGGTCTTTATGGTCCCACCTTTTTACATTCAAGTGATGTCACTGCAGCACTAATATTCTATAAAAAATGATGTTTATAGATTGACTGTAGACAATAGGGTTGATGTCTTACAAGTAAAACCAGACTGACTTGACTTGTAAATAAGACCTTCGGTCTCTGAGGGCTAATTATGCTGTTATAGTTTTAGACTGCCGGGGGACTTCCTTTGAATAAATTTAAATTGAATTGAATTCAAATTCAAATTCAAATACACAAGATAGCAAAGCCCTCCCAAACAAGACTTGTGACAAGATAATTAAAACAACTAGAGACTGTTTACCAGCTGATATGTGGGTCTGATTATATTTTATTAAATCGGAATTCCACCACAGTGTTTCTGTGACTTCCTGTTCAGCCTGAAGGCTGCTTGAATCGGATGGACACTGTCCGACTTTCCCGCAGCTTTTTGTCACCGCCCCCGGCTGCTGCTGCCTGCTCTTGTCCACTTTACAAGCCAGGCGCAGTTCATCTCCAACAAGCCTACAGTCTTGTGTAAATCTCCCATGAAGCTTTGCAAGTGTGTTTTTGTTTTTTCAACCAATGGGAAGGCAGGTCCGTCACACATTATGCCTTATATGGGCATCCGAGCGAGAACAAAGATAATATATAGTGGGAAAGAAATCACTACAAGTCAGACTAGTCTAATGTAATCACAGATCGTCTATTACCGTTCTGGGTAATAGACGATGGGCCTTTTAAAAAAAAAATCTAAATAGTTTGTCCTTAATATAAGTTATAATGTTCATTATCTTTATTTTTGCACTGGATAACCCCAAATATATAGGTGAACTGTTATAGACAACACAAATGCTTGTTTAGCATTGCTGTGGGTGTAAAATCAATAAATACAACATCATTATTTGGATTATTGTTTAATTGGATTTTTTCCCCCGTTCATTTCACATGTCATCATTGTATAGTTAACACATTTTTTTAATCTAGATATTTTGTCAACTGTATAAATTATAATGTTTATTTCATTACAGTGTGACTCCCAAGACATGAGAAGTGTTTTAGAAAGGAGATTGGCTTAGCCTTTATTGCTGTGTGTGTGATATCAATACATATCTGTGAGATGCATGTTCTATTTTATTTATTTATTGGTCTTTATGGTCCCACTAATATTCTTTTTACATTCAAGTGATGTCACTGCAGCACTAATATTCTATAAAAAATGATGTTTATAGATTGACTGTAGACAAAAACAACTAGGGTTGATGTCTTTACAAGTAAAACCAGACTGACTTGACTTGTAAATAAGACCTTCCGACTTTCCCCCGCAGCTTTTTGGTCTCTGAGGGCTAATTATGCTGTTATAGTTTTAGACTGCCGGGGGACTTCCTTTGAATAAATTTAAATTGAATTGAATTGAATTCAAATTCAAATTCAAATACACAAGATAGCAAAGCCCTCCCAAACAAGACTTGTGACAAGATAATTAAAACAACTAGAGACTGTTTACCAGCTGATATGTGGGTCTGATTATATTTTATTAAATCGGAATTCCACCACAGTGTTTCTGTGACTTCCTGTTCAGCCTGAAGGCTGCTTGAATCGGATGGACACTGTCCGACTTTCCCGCAGCTTTTTGTCACCGCCCCCGGCTGCTGCTGCCTGCTCTTGTCCACTTTACAAGCCAGGCGCAGTTCATCTCCAACAAGCCTACAGTCTTGTGTAAATCTCCCATGAAGCTTTGCAAGTGTGTTTTTGTTTTTTCAACCAATGGGAAGGCAGGTCCGTCACACATTATGCCTTATATGGGCATCCGAGCGAGAACAAAGATAATATATAGTGGGAAAGAAATCACTACAAGTCAGAATAGTCTAATGTAATCAAAGATCGTCTATTACCGTTCTGGGTAACAGACGATGGGCCTTTTAAAAAAAAAATCTAAATAGTTTGTCCTTAATATAAGTTATAATGTTCATTATCTTTATTTTTGCACTGGATAACCCCAAATATATAGGTGAACTGTTATAGACAACACAAATGCTTGTTTAGCATTGCTGTGGGTGTAAAATCAATAAATACAACATCATTATTTGGATTATTGTTTAATTGGATTTTTTCCCCCGTTCATTTCACATGTCATCATTGTATAGTTAACACATTTTTTTAATCTAGATATTTTGTCAACTGTATAAATTATAATGTTTATTTCATTACAGTGTGACTCCCAAGACATGAGAAGTGTTTTAGAAAGGAGATTGGCTTAGCCTTTATTGCTGTGTGTGTGATATCAATACATATCTGTGAGATGCATGTTCTATTTTATTTATTTATTGGTCTTTATGGTCCCACCTTTTTACATTCAAGTGATGTCACTGCAGCACTAATATTCTATAAAAAATGATGTTTATAGATTGACTGTAGACAATAGGGTTGATGTCTTACAAGTAAAACCAGACTGACTTGACTTGTAAATAAGACCTTCGGTCTCTGAGGGCTAATTATGCTGTTATAGTTTTAGACTGCCGGGGGACTTCCTTTGTATAAATTTAAATGGAATTGAATTTAAATTCAAATTCAAATACACGAGATAGCAAAGCCCTCCCAAACAAGACTTGTGACAAGATAAAAGGACACACAAAAAATAAAAGGTATGGATTTTCAGTTCACATACCATAACTGAAACTTTAAGTTGTCATGTCCTTGAAGAGTTCTGTGTGTATGCTGCATCTGTGTGGCTGTCCATGTGTGTATTAGCAGCAGTCACATGCTGTAGGATGTTGGGATTATACTGTACATGTACTGGATATGTAATTATTTTGCTCCATGGGATAAAACTTGTCTCTCTTGATTACTTACAGAATATGTTGCTTTATGTTATTTATTATTCCCCCGAAAATATGAATGTGTCTGTCACACATACAGTGAGGAAAATAAGTATTTGAACACCCTGCTCTTTTGCAAGTTCTCCCACTTACAAATCATGGAGGGGTCTGAAATTGTCATCGTAGGTGCATGTCCACTGTGAGAGACAGAAACCACAATGTATGATTTTTTAACTATTTATTTGTATGATACAGCTGCAAATAAGTATTTGAACACCTGTCTATCAGCTACAATTCTGACCCTCAAAGACCTGTTAGTCTGCCTTCAAAATGTCCACCTCCATTTATTATCCTAAATTAGATGTACCTGTTTGAGGTTGTTAGCTGCATAAAGACACCTGTCCACCCCATACAATCAGTAAGAATCCAACTACTAACATGGCCAAGACCAAAGACCTGTCCAAAGACACTAGAGACAAAATTGTACACCTCCACAAGGCTGGAAAGGGCTACGGGGAAATTGCCAAGCAGCTTGGTGAAAAAAGGTCCACTGTTGGAGCAATCATTAGAAAATGGAAGAAGCTAAACATGACTGTCAATCTCCCTCGGACTGGAGCTCCATGCAAGATCTCACCTCGCGGGGTCTCAGTGATCCTAAGAAAGGTGAGAAATCAGCCCAGAACTACACAGGAGGAGCTGGTCAATGACCTGAAAAGAGCTGGGACCACCGTTTCCAAGGTTACTGTTGGTAATACACTAAGACGTCATGGTTTGAAATCATGCATGGCACGGAAGGTTCCCCTGCTTGAACCAGCACATGTCAAGGCCCGTCTTAAGTTTGCCAATGACCATTTGGATGATCCAGAGTAGTCATGGGAGAAAGTCATGTGGTCAGATGAGACCAAAATAGAACTTTTTGGTCATAATTCCACTAACCGTGTTTGGAGGAAGAAGAATGATGAGTACCATCCCAAGAACACCACCCTTACTGTGAAGCATGGGGGGGGTAGCATCATGCTTTGGGGGTGTTTTTCTGCACATGGGACAGGGCGACTGCACTGTATTAAGGAGAGGATGACCAGGGCCATGTATTGCGAGATTTTGGGGAACAACCTCCTTCCCTCAGTTAGAGCATTGAAGATGGGTCGAAGTGATTTCTGGATTTTTTTTTTAGATTATGTCTCTCACAGTGGACATGCACTTACGATGACAATTTCAGACCCCTCCATGATTTCTAAGTGGGAGAACTTGCAAAATAACAAGGTGTTCAAATACTTATTTTCCTCACTGTACATACATACATACATACATACATACATTCATACATTCATAGATTCACTTTATTGAAAAAGTACTTTATGATAAAAGACAATCTTTTTACAAAAGATAACAACACACCTTACATTTATGGGAACCTGATTTTATTGTCAACTTGCTTTAAAGCAGAATTCCGGTTGATTCCAACACGTAGCTCTGCTGTTTGTATATTTGTAGTGCTGTCAGTAGAGAGAAAAACTAACCAATTGGTGCTGCCTACACCGTGTTATCCTCCTGCTAGAGTTAACACCCAACAGGCTTCAACAGGGCAAGTTTTAAACAGGTGTTTTTAGCCTCTTAATAGGGCTGCAAGAATTATGGCTAAAATGATAATCACAATTATTTTGATCAATATAGAGATCATGATTAATTATTATGATTTTTTGTTTTTAACCACAACTAATTTTATTGTCACATAGGCTATTTATAACTGCTTTCACATCCATACTGTACTACATTTCGGCTAATACATCCATATTGTGCATCCATTTGTGCTACATTCCTCTTATGTGGAAGTTGTATGTTGTATGCCCGTTATTTACCGGAGAAAATATCAACTGGGATTTCGCTACCTCATTACAGTGCCACTTAAATGTCTGCGTTGCTCTCTGATGCTCCAAAACAGTTGTTAGACGCAACAGAAACAATGCTGCATGTCACGCTAGTAAACACTAATAACACGTTACACAGCAGGTAACATTAACGTTAGCTACAGTAGGAACTGAATTTTAAAAAGGCTAAAACTAGGGAGCTAGGGAGAAAGGGGGGAGTGCGATGGACTAAAGCGACGGCTGACTCATCATGAATGGGTCCAGCACGGGTCGAATGGCGGGTCAACAGAGTTACGCACGTCAAGAATATTTTGTATCGTTACTGCGCTGCATTTTTTTGAACTATGATATTCTGGCCATGGGTCCCATCTCTCGTCTCACACGCTATTACTCTACAACCTGAAGTTAGTTGCATTCATTAACTTCTTCTGTGTTTTTTGCTGTGGCTGCCACAATAGCAGAGTTACCAGCGGACACACTGGTACAAATACAGGTTTGCCTCTCATGCTTAACAATAAACAGCTGTGTTAATAACAATAAAAACCGTGGACAAATGTCAGGAGGGTGGACCAGCGCTGTCACTGCTGTGTCTCTCCATGTTGCTGGGAGCCGTATGTGAGTGAATGGGGGCCCAAACACAGGCACGGCTTTTCAAAGAAATGGGTTATGTAACACAAAATTAAACCATATCGATATAAACAACATTGTTTCATTTGTGGAGAGGCAGCGGATGCGAAAAATGTTAGTCGCACCTTGTAGGCAAACAGACACTATCTAGCACCCTAACAGTTAGTGAGCTAACAGACACTAACAAGCACCCTAGAGCCCTGTGAGCTAACAGACACTAACTAGCACCCTAGAGCCCTGTGAGCTAATAGACACTTACTAGCACTGGTCACTGCTGTTGTCTGAAAAACAACACAGACATTATAAAATCTTGCGTTTACTGGTAAACTGGTAAACCTTGTGACCAACTTATGACTGATAAGATAAGATAAGACTGCTGTGGAAATTTCCTCACGTTACGCTATCCTCTGTGACTGTCTACATCCAGAAACTAAGCTGCACGGTGCAGGGAACAACTCTGACTGGCACATGATCAGAAAGTGGTTTACGGAGCTGTAGGTTGGCTTTGCAGTGATTCCTTCCATGTGAACACAGTGAACTGACTGCTGTATATGTGAAAGAAATTAAAGTTGTGCTAATTCAGCTGTGTTTAGTTCATGTAGTGAGAGGCAGTTTGAGAGCTTAGGGACTGTCTACAAACTACAACACAGAAAAGAGAAAAATATGTAGGCTCTAATCTTAATGATTAAATAAGGTAGTGTCTCCAAACTCACCTCAGTTATAACTTGCCTCCTGCTAATTGTACTACAGCACTTTTATGTATATGTTTGTATCTCTTATACTCCTTGCGGTATCAACACAGGAACTAAACAGAGCTGAAGTAGCACAACTGTCATGCATTTCTTTTACATACAGTGGGTACGGAAAGTATTCAGACCCCTTTAAATTTTTCACTCTTTGTTTCATTGCAGCCTTTTTCCAAAAATCAAAAAAGTTCATTTTATTTCTCAGTAATGTACACTCAGCAACCCATCTTGACAGAAAAAAACAGAAATTTAGAAATTTTTGCATATTTATTAAAAAACAAAAACTGAAATATCACATGGTCATAAGTATTCAGACCCTTTGTTCAGTATTTAGTAGAAGCACCCTTTTGATCTAATACAGCCATGAGTCGTTTTGGGAAAGATGCAACAAGTTTCTCACATCTGGATTTGGGTATCCTCTGCCATTCCTCCTTGCAGATCCTCTCCAGTTCTGTCAGGTTGGATGGTAAACGTTGGTGGACAGTCATTTTCAGGTCTCTCCAGAGATGCTCAATTGGGTTTAAGTCAGGGCTCTGGCTGGGCCATTCAAGAACAGCCACAGAGTTGTTGTGAAGCCACTCCTTCGTTATTTTAGCGGTGTGCTTAGGGTCATTGTCTTGTTGGAAGGTAAACCTTCGGCCCAGTCTGAGGTCCAGAGCACTCTGGAAAAGGTTTTCGTCCAGGATATCCCTGTACTTGGCCGCATTCATCTTTCCCTCGATTGCAACCAGTCGTCCTGTCCCTGCAGCTGAAAAACCCCCCACAGCATGATGCTGCCACCACCATGCTTCACTGTTGAGACTGTATTGGACAGGTGATGAGCAGTGCCTGGTTTTCTCCACACATACCGCTTAGAATTAAGGCCAAAAAGTTCTATCTTGGTCTCATCAGACCAGAGGATTTTATTTATCACCATCTTGGAGTCCTTCAGGTGTTTTTTAGCAAACTCCATGCGGGCTTTCATGTGTCTTGCACTGAGGAGAGGCTTCCTTCGGGCCACTCTGCCATAAAGCCCCGACTGGTGGATTGCTGCAGTGATGGTTGACTTACTACAACTTTCTCCCATCTCCCGACTGCATCTCTGGAGCTTAGCCACAGTGACCATTGGGTTCTTCTTTGCCTCTCTCACCAAGGCTCTTCTCCCCGATAGCTCAGTTTGGCCGGACGGCCAGCTCTAGGAAGGGTTCTGGTCGTCCCAAACGTCTTCCATTTGAGGATTATGGAGGCCACTGTGCTCTTAGGAACCTTAAGTGCAGCAGAAATTTTTTTGTAACCTTGACCAGATCTGTGCCTTGCCACAATTCTGTCTCTGAGCTCTTCAGGCAGTTCCTTTGACCTCATGATTGTCATTTGCTCTGACATGCACTGTGAGCTGTAAGGTCTTATATAGACAGGTGTGTGGCTTTCCTAATCAAGTCCAATCAGTATAATCAAACACAGCTGGACTCCAATGAAGGTGTAGAACCATCTCAAGGATGATCAGAAGAAATAGACAGCACCTGAGTTACATATGAGGGTCACGGCAAAGGGTCTGAATACTTATGACCATGTGATATTTCAGTTTTTGTTTTTTAATAAATATGCAAAAATTTCTAAATTTCTGTTTTTTTCTGTCAAGATGGGTTGCTGAGTGTACATTACTGAGAAATAAAATGAACTTTTTTGATTTTTGGAAAAAGGCTGCAATGAAACAAAGAGTGAAAAATTTAAAGGGGTCTGAATACTTTCCGTACCCACTGTATACAGCAGTCAGATTCACTGTGTTCACTCAGAAGGAATCACTGCACTTTTAATGACATTTTGAACATGTTTAAGGCTAAAAACACATTTAAAATTTGCCCTGTTTAAGCCTGTTGGGTGGTATTTCTAGCAGGAGGATAACACGGTGTAGGCAGCACCGTTTGGTTTTGTTTTTCTCTCTACTGACAGCACTACACATTTACAAACAACAGAGTTACGTATGGAAATTGACCGGGAATTCTCCTTTAAGTTACACTTTAGCTTTGTGCACAGCACATACAGTGTGACATTTTATTAGGCCCTGTATAAAACTACAGGATAACATTTGTTACAAAATTGTCATGAGACCACAGGACTCAGAATTATAGATAGTACAGTATCATATCATCACTTCATAAAAGAAAATCCTTTCCCTGAACGCAGATGTCCAGTACGCAGAGTTATAAAGATATGTATCAACAGTTTACAGTTCATAGATGTCAGAACCAGTTTAAGCAATGAAATCAAGTCAGCTCTATAAGTATAGGCTATGGGTTACTACATTTTGTCCTGAATGGAGTGTGTTTACACTCCCTGATAAACACACAATTTCATTGCAAAATTATCAAATCTCCACTCAGCTCACTGCCCATGCTTTAACCTTAAATGGTAATCCAATTACAAAAAGCATTTTCTCATTAACATCTAGCCATACGGATATATTGCTTTTTTCATTTTCCTGCCTGTGCTTACAGAAAAAATATGTTTAAATAACTTCACAGCAACATCTAAAAACAGTGTGCTTGTTACTTTTAGCATTGATAGGGACTATATCTTCACTAGAAAGTAGTTTATTATTTTAGTGTTTCAAGGAAGAGGTCACAGATAGGGATATCTCAAAACCACAAAACTACCTACATGACTAGATACCATTAGGTAAGTGAGAACATGTTTTTTGTAACTTGGATGAATTGGCCCTTGGGAAGGCATTTAGTGTGCTGTTTGACAGTATAATAAAATCAAGGCATGTATCTGTGATCAGTGTATAGCGGCATTTCTGTAAGATTTCACATGTCAACCTGCATGTTAATGTGAACTATTTGGACACACCAGTCACAGACTGCTATGCTGACTACTACTACTAACAACTACATTGGTGTTGCTCGGACTATAGCTGCATAACCAAATGAGCAGCCGGAGTAGAGGATTAGGCCTGGGTCAGTGACAGAGGGTATAAAGGTATTCTAATTTAAACTTGATGCCCGTCATGCAAAGCAGTGATACTGGAGAACACTGAGCACAGCTGTGAGCACCAGACACACCAATATACCTGCATGCATCCTTGCTGACCAGCTGAGATGTTTGAGAGGAGCTTTAAACTGCCCCACTGTAACAGGAGATGTTGCAGGAGTAGCAGACAGTGACGTTTGCACCTATTCTGACAATTTGACATGTATCTCAGTAGTGTGCCAGCTTGGCTCAGTCTCCACATCCCTTCTGGTTTGCGGGAATCACAGCCTAAAGCCAGTACAGCGGCAGTTTGCATGATATTTGCTTGAACTATTTGCAACTAAATACCTAGCGTGTGCATTTGGCGTGGCTGGCCTCATCACTTCTCCTTGGGCACTCTTACCCAACAGAGACACAAACTGTACAATCCCAAACCGAGTTGGGCTGGTTACAATATATACTATTGTTTGTGGAATGATGAAACTGAGATTTCAAACCTCTTAGATAAAAGACTGACAAGATAACAGGACAGCATGGCAAAAGACAAACAGAAAATGGGTACAATTTCTGCCTATTTTTTGACCTGGGTTGTTGATGATTGGTGAATTTATTCATCAATTTTCCCAAAGCGAGCAGTAACTTCCATCCAGCGCTGTTGGTTTAAAATCATCCTCCCCCTGAATGGAATACCAGCACCTTCAGTTACTTAGAGGTTGTGATTACAAAATATATAAAGAAAAATAGGGTTACCTTCCCTAGCATATAGTACAGTCCAACAGCTGTCTGTAAATATTTCTCCCATGATTATCCTTTCTAAAAGTAAATCACAGGGTAAAGATAGCCGGAACATGACAATGCGCATAGACAACGTGGCCACCAGAGCTGGACTCACAGAGACTGAGAGGAGACACAAGAAAGAAGGAGTCTGGGAAATATTTACACTAAACTGAGCTACTGCATGAGGTGGCTAATGCTGTAGGAAGTAAAAGTAAAGCTTGAAAATAGGTGTTGGTATAGTAAATGAGAGGATACTCAAGAGGGAATTGGAAACTGGTCGTACCGGAACTGCGCCAAAGTTTGTATCCTCAACTAAATGTATTTGTGATCTTATTTTATCCTGAGTGTATTGTTTGTCACTGCACAAGGAAATGACTGGAGAGGAAATGCACTTAGTAAATGACACTGATGTATAGCCTGAGAAACTCTTTTAGAAATTGACATAAGATTGTGCTTCAAGATACGAAGATCATTAAAGGAATAGTTTGACATTTTGAGGAATGTACTTATTTGCTTTCTTGCTTCTCACTTCCTGTCAACAAGACTATGACAAGACTTACTTTGACACTTAGGTTTTGTATGTACCAAACAAATGAAATGAATGTGTTAATTAGTAGTTTAGAGGTGCTTCTTGGTGTTTTTGTTCCCTTTGCACAGAGCCAGGCCAGCTGTTTTGCCATGATTCCAATCTTTACGCTAAGCTGAGTTTACGGACTGCTTGCTGTAGCTTTATATATACTGTACAGACCTGAAAAGTGACTAATTCTCTGCAACAAAGCTAATAAAGGTATGTCCCAGAAGCCAAACTGTTTTCCTAAATCCAAAAACTTTTGAAATGATTTTAAAGCTAGACTGCAACTTTTGCAGAACAGTGGCCACTATGGCTAAACATGAAAATTACAGCGGCAAAAGACCTTTATTGGACTGAGTTTGGTGTGTTTTATTGTCTATGCATATTGTTTGTAAGACTAAAGACTTTGTTATGACTTCTTTCAAAAAATACATAGTATCACTTTAAGTCAAAGATGACGACATGAACAACCATTTTCTAGGGGAGACAGGCAAAACGGTAAATATCTGTTCAACTGGCACAAAGTTCCCGAGCTCTCTGCAGTTCTGTTTCAAGCTCAACAGGCAGAGCTATGTCTCCTAGTCTAACAGCTACCTATCAGACATAATTTGACATAAACAATAGTCGTATTCCAAATTCAAGGCTACAGTTTCTCCATTGCATTTCAGCACTTTGACCTTGCCTTTAAACCCCCAAATTCCCCACTTATATAATATCAAAGAAGATGCCGCTCTCTATCTGTAGTCTAATCGGTCTGACTGAGATTGACACCAGAAAAGTTCAGAGTTCATCCCCCCTGGCAGAGCTATAAACAGCCTAGTGGTGGTTGTGGGGGTTCTTCGACTCCTCCTCTCTCTCTCTCACCCCCCCAGCAGTAAGATGATACTATTAGGCTCCAGTGCCACACAAAGGAGCTGGAGCATTTGGCAATCAGTGTCACTTCTGACACTCGTGCCTCATTTTACTTACACTAAGACTCAAAAAGGTTCTGTTTTGTTAATAAAAAAAAAAAAAAAATATATATATATATATATATATATATATATATATATATTAAAAATTACAAAAGTATAGCCATAAACATCTCCAGTGCACTGTTTCATACTTTCCCATCAGTGAAAAGGAAACCAACATCCAAAGACAGGATTTCATTCAGTAGCAGCAAATATTTGATGAATTAGAAAATCAAAACATAAATAATGCGTTTAGCGAGAACCCATCCCCCTCACCCCCCCACACACACATATACCAACCTACACACACACATAGGCAAAAGACAACACCTCCTAAAAAAATACAAAACTGACATAAATATAAAAAATGAATATATACCAATATATACAAAGCAAAAGATCAAATATGATCCAAATATGAGTGAAAGTGCATCATGGTTTGGACCACCCTCCCTACCCCCTCCGCCCACCTCCTCTGTCTCTATATTGAGGTTAAGTCTATTTATGAGGCCACTATATTCTTGGCAAGAAATGTGTCACTGTCATGGCGGGGGACACTCGGTTTCCTCTTTTTGTTTTGCCGTTCTTACTCAGGCCAATGAACATCCTCGGGTAGGCCACTGACTCGTAGGCATTGTAGTTGTTGGCGAGGAGCTTCTCTCTGAACTTACACTCGTTGTTGTAGTGTAACTGAAAGAGAAAAGAGGGAGCTATAAGGATTATTTGAAAATGCTAATTGTTTGAAGGCAGAGACAAAACAAAGATGCCGGGACTTTTTTGGGAGGGGGGAGGGGCGAGGGAGGTTCAAGTCCATATTGTTTGTCGTGATTACTATCAAACAATTACTTTATTTCTGAGGGCAAGTCTATTGTACAGTAGCTGTTTCATTCTGAGATTTACACAAAAAATGAGATTGTCAAATGATGAATGATGTGAGTGAGGCGGGCCTCAGGACACCAGGCTCTATAGTGGAATAATAGCCTTTGAGCTGGAAATCATGAGGCTCTTTCCAATGGAACTTATCTGAGACTGTTTCTTGATTCGTATATGGTGTTGTATTCTTTAAAGAATCAGGATGTGCTGTTTTATACATAACTACTTGTGTTAATAAACTAATGTTTTACAGGGGAATTTAAAGATTGGACCTATCTCTGAACAACTGGAAATCTACTGGAAATCACGCTAACTAGCCAGCTTGCCTCTAAATTAGTAAAATGTAACAACTTAATGTTTTATTCACTCCTTCTTGTCACATCATAAGAAAGCACATTGCTATTGCCAGAGTAACAACGTTGTACATTTTCTGTGTAGCATGAAGGAATGTTAGGTGGGTGGAAGCAGCAAGCTAACGCCAGCGTCCGCACGGCCTCTCTGCCTCGCTACAAACAGCAAGGAGAATTCTTTGCCAAGAGAACGGACAACAGTTTGGTTCTGCTGCTATTGATCCAGGCAAACACTGTTTGTTATGGGTATCATAGCAAGGTTTGTCTCCCATTTCCCTTTCAGAAGAGATTACCGCCACCTGCTGGTATGGCGAGTTATTTCAATGCACATGTGTGCAGAATGTGTGTAGTACTTGGCCGTTGGCAGTCTCTGCAGCATGTTCCAGTGCTAAATTTTGCCCAAGACAAAGGCGACAACAAATAAAGTGAGACCACGCCACAGTCGGCCTCTTTCACCAATATTTCTTGGCTGTTGGCTTGGTTTGTCAGGGCCTTTACTCTTCAAGCTAAACAGTCCATACAGCAGCAGCTAACATAGGTTTTGTCCATAGCTAAGTAACAGTTGCCTCTGGCAGTCACTGGGTTCAAACACTCAGTAATAATAATAATAATAACTTAATAACAACTTCACTCTTGCAAATGCCCCCGTCTTCCTTTTTCCATTGCAGATTAGTACCTGAGGCCTGAGGCGGTACTAATGGCGAGTTGTTGCTGGTCGTCATAACAGGAAACTGCTGTGATCTAACGTGACACACAGAACGTCGAAGGTGTGTTGCTTTTGATTGTCGGCATGTGGCTGTTGCCACAGCCAAAAGGCAAATTAGTTTCAAACAAAGCTGGAGGGCGCAAAACAAAAAAAACGCTGGCTAAACTATTTAAACACGGCAGGTTTGTTTAGGAACCCCTGCCCCCTTGGTCTGTTGCTAGCAAAGACGACGCCACGAACAGTGACAATTCTCTCCAACCAATCAGTAGTCTGCAGGTTTTAACGTCACCTTTTGGTATCACCTCAGCTTGCTTGGAACCTCGACTGAGGTGTACTATAAAGTACCTGTAAGCAGGTATCAGGGAATTTTTTTCGTAATGGAAAACCAAAAAAGGGGAGTAGAGTCAATGTGATTTGAGTAGATACCATGCAGTGGAAAAACACCAATAGTTAACCCTTATGTTATAGCAAAGAATTTAAGAAGAGGTGGTGCAACCTGCTCCTGAACTCCACCTAGATACATTTTCTGTAAGACATTTTTGTTTCAGTGATTGAAAGCTAACATTGACAACACCAAGGTCATGTCGAGGGGTGGGGGGAACTATGGTAATATTCTATATGCCAGTATTTTTTAACTTAATTACAGCAAACAAATGTTGGTTCACTCACAGATCCATAGAGCTTTCCTTGCTGGTTCATGGCCACAAAGAGTCTGCTGCGAACCCCCAGCAGAGTGACCACTCCTCTCTCCACCGGAGAGATCTGCAGAAGACCTTCAGGGAAAACAAACCACACACATTAAAACATACTGGTCTGATGAAGTGCTCCACACAGACACTGGCATTACTGCATGTTTCCTAAAAGATGAGCTGGATAAGTCAAGAACATATAAAGCTAAAGAATTCAGTCTCTAGCTGAGATTCATGAGCCCAGTGTGTTAACATTTTACAGGTAATACGATGTGTCAACTATTTGATGTAGATTCATTTATAGTGTGGCACTGTGTGAGCCTGATCTTATTGCAGATCATACACAAATTTAGGTTTTCTTGTCAATAAATGGGTGAAAGATTTGGCACTGTGTGAACTCAAACAGTGGGAATTTTAAATCATATGCTTAACCAAAGTATTCTAACCAAACCCCAAACTGGTCTTAAACAGTACTAAAATATCTCAGAATATGTGATATATAATAGGGCTGTCATATTTAGTTTGATATGATGTAACAATTTGTTCAGAAGTCACAAAAATAACAATATTTTCTCTGAGGTTTGGTTGATAACATGGGAATATCTTGTCAGTCATCAGTAATTATTGTATTTTTTGGTAAGTCTGTGGAGGGTAATGGCATTAAAGGCACAAGGCTTACTGATGCAGCTTCTCACTTGGCCTTGGCAAGCTGGTGGGTTATAGCACACTGTCCTTTGTTCCTGCTATAATTTCGAAAATACTTTACAGTGGCTGAAATTCCTTTACAGAGATGTTCTGTAATGTATCTTCCTGAATTTGTATGCCTTGTCTCAAAATAGTACAGAGGCAGCAAAAAAATAAACAACATGCTTTAAATTCTTCAAGGTTGCCCTTCAATTCCACAGCTCACAGCCTTTTGTCAATCCACTGCACAAACACGGGATGACAGGGACTAGATTTGACATGGTAGGTAAATAAATATGTATTATTCTTCCTGTCTGCAAATGCGAGGTAGTGTATGACTTTGTCGTGGCCAGACTGCTGGGGTTAATCTGTTTTAACAGATGGGTCTACACGCTGTGTCCTAACTTTAGGTGCTGCATGGCCGCTGGCCTGGATCACAGCGGGCTCTGGTTACACACAATATACCTATGCTCAGCAGCATTACGGAACGGTAGGACTCCAGATGTTGGCCCTTACGCGTGGATCAATATCTGTAAGGTGTTCACTAACTGACTGTATGCGCAGCATCTCATTCAGTGTGGCGAAAAATTAAGGTTTGGGTTAGATGGCAGCGGTGTTGAAACATCCTGTTTAGTACTGGAAACATGCTCAAAAATAATATTGTTTTTGTCATTTAGTTTATTTCTTCAAAGCTTATAAAAAAAGAATTTCTCAACTTTACTGTTGTTGTTGTTATTTGTTGTTGTTTAAAACCAACTGTTAGAAACTGTCAATTACAATAAACGTGTAAAAATTGAGAAAATAAAAGTCAGCTTCTTATATCTAATAGTCTAAAACACAACTTACTGTGGCGATTTTCGTTGTGTACTCCCGTTATTCTGCCGTCGGGTAACACTTGAATATGAAAGCCGATCCCCACGTTGCAATAGAGGCGCCGCAACCTTTTAATGCCTAGGAGATAGTCGCCGTCCCGGCTGATCTCCTCCCGCTTCTCCCCCGGGAGCCGCGCCAGGGACCGGGAGTAGAGAGCCTCCCAGCGGTCCGCCGTTCCGTTCAAGCCGGGTGCGCACCCCGCCAGTCCGGTCACCAGGCCCAGGACCAGGACTGTCCGCAGGGCCGCCAGAGAGCCCATCCTGGGTCTGACTCTGTGATCAGCCTCTCGGCGTTAACCTTTCCAATGAAGCGAGAATAAAAAGAAGAAGCAGCGGCTCGGCAGAGAGGAGCGTGTGGAAGTTGCGCTCATTCCCAGACCGACAAGCGCTCTGCAGGCTTCAGCGCCGGAGCGACATTGATCTGCATGGACGCTGTGCAGCCATACTTCTATATTTATACCTGCAGACACATTACATCACAGCTCCACACTTAGAAGAAATCTACAAACTACATTTGCACAATCAGGCGCACAAACAGAGCTGGAGGTTTTATTGAAATCAAATAATAGCTGTCTTATCTGAGAGCAAATGGAGTTTGTAGAAAATACACGAATAAAGGCGGTATTATGATTAACAAAAAGTTCTTTGTGCGAGGCTTTCATTATCAGTAGCAGAATATCATAATTTATGTATGGGAGGATGTAAAATAGGAAACGGCCCAGTTAACAGATCGTGGTGTCGAGACAGGAGACAGTTCTATAAATGAACAATAACAGGAAAAAACACAGGTCCAATTCAACCAAATGAAAAAAACACTAACTTAAGACTGGTAGAAGGGAAATCATGTCCCGGGCCCTTATAGAAAACAATGGTAAGACTAAATTGAGAGTTTGCAGCATGATAAGTAGGCTTTCATTGTTGTCCAAAATTTTACACAGTTCTGACGCTACAACTGAATCACGTGCCAAGTTTGTGAACTGTCACAGCCTATGTGTTATTAGACCTTGTATCCGTTTGTGTATTCTTATTATTTGATTTGATGTAGCATATCTTTTCAGTGTTAAAAGTCGTCTCTTTCTGTTTTATATTTAGGGATGTTGTGGATGGCAAACACAGGGAAACACAGTGTGCTAACCTTCTTATTTGCAGACTGCGGACTTTTGTAGGCCTACATCAAAGTAAGTAGTATCGATTTGTTACAATATACAGTATGTGTTCTTTCTGCAATATATATGCTTCTCTGAAATAAAAAAATGTTTTGTTTATATTATTTGTAGTTTGAATACTAATAACCAACTGTCGTCATGGCTCCATGTCTTTGATGTGTCATGCCTGACAGCCATTTAGATGCACTGGTGCAATCCTTTTGACATCCATTGAAATAAACCAAACTAAATGGTGTACCCTCTCTTTGTTTCACAATTTTATCACTGCTATTATCCCTGCCAAAGATACGTTGAGCACTAGCGTTTGCCCTCTCTGTTGAGGTTCCATTATTTATCTATATATTGGAGCATTGAAGGTCAGCCCAGAGAAAGAGTCCTTTGATCTCCGGGGTGGCTCCGTCCTGCTCCTCATCGACCACGCATAAAACGTTTTCTCACGTTCACATTTGGCTGATCCTCAATGTACAACAACATTGTTTCTTTGTGTGCTATGAATGTACTCTGAACTTAGACTCAATCCTGTGGTGTGGAGGCGTCTGGTTGATGACTACCTATTCTCGCTTTGCCAGCTTGACCTCCACTGCGCTGCAAAGGAAGGTCTGGCTAGTCCACACAGAATTCCTGGATGGGAGAAAAACATGCTCTGGTTTATTGGCATTTCTTTAAACCAATCACAATCGTCTTGGGCAGTGCTAAGTGGCGGACACACATGGGGGGACATTTAGCGGAACCTCGGGCCGCACTGGAACAATACTGTAAAAATGAAATGTCGTCGATATAGACTAATGACTGTCATCCCCAAAAATTGCTGACAAACCAGCCAGCCAACCATACCAAATCTGGTAGTGCGGTGGACCAAATGCCACTCTCAGTATGAGTGGACCAAAATCATGCCATTAGTCCATCAAACCTCCAGTATGGCTGACAAGGACCAGCATGAGGGCCATTATATAAAACCAATCGGCCTCCAGGACAACCTCTTGACCACTGGACCTCAAAGACAGCGTTTGGGCCATCAGACCCCTAGGAGCTCATGGGCTGATGGGCTCCTGAGCTCTAGTGTAGCTGTAAATTACTAGATCACATCACATGCAGGAAACAAGATGGCTGACATACCTTTAAACATTTGAGAAACTAATGATTTGTAGGACATCTGCTCCACTAATACGCTGGATGGCTAAAAATCTGTCCAGGACAGCTGATGAGTCATTTGACCACAAGGATAATTGATCAGTCCTGGATCCCTGAAGTAGAGAACTGTTGGACTTTCTGGGTAGCTGGTGGACCACAGGATCTCCAGGATGGAACACTGAACCTCTGGAATCTGAGCTGGCTCCTCCACAGTGTTCTTGAAGACCTGAAGTGTGTAAGTTGAGCTGAGGAGAGCAGCAGTTCCTGTGTTGTCGCTGTCCATGGTTCTGTAATTTCCTGTTATCACTTTAAAACAAAATTAGGTTGAGATGTGTCTCGCTAGTCACGCTGGGATTTGTAAGTTATGTATGGTTTTAGTTTTAGTTTTTGTTGTACTGAAGTCATTGTGGTTTAAGGCTGCATGTACGCAATGAATTATGCTGAGGGAAAGAGGTTTTGAATTTCCCTGGGTGACAGCTGCAATTCAGATCTTAAAATGTCTCGTTTGACACAAGCATTCGTTCACAGACTTTATTATATGCTTCCAATGCTATGGACTGCATTTTCTTATAATTCACAAACGTTTTCAAATTAACTTTTGAATCAAAACACATGATCACTTATCATAACTATGGAAACCATGCTTGTAGTGAAGCATGCAATGCACACTCTCACTTTGTCTTTTTGTTTGCCCCAAGCATTTTTTCCAACATAAAAATCTTTTAAAAAATTGAAAGTTGAAATAACCTCATGAAAAAGTAATCTTCCAGCATTGAAAATATAGTGAACAGAAAGTGAGCAGATTTTTTGAATGAAATTAAAACCTAATTTAGCCTTGATTGTGACAGAATTGAATCCGTTATTTATTTCCCTTATTCCCTTTGTATTGCTTGCATATGTACTGCAACAATAATCCGCTACTGAAAACCAATCAAACTAACCGCTAGTGTATCAGACACTACACATTAATCTGTTCAGATATTAACCTGGATTCATGTCTGTAAGGTTTGAAAAGGTGTCCATACCTGTTAGTGAATGTGTATATCCAGTGTCATGTTTTGTGTGTCCACACAGAGGAGGGACATTTCCTCTGATATTGTTGGCATAGTACAGTTGGATGCTGGCCAGCCTGACAGCTGTCACTGAACTGCTGCTAGACTGGACTGGCTAAGTGACTTGTACTGAGGAATTTCTACATTGCGTAACCCCCTGTGTAAAATGGGCAAGGATGCTTCTGCTTATATTATATATTATATCTGCTTTTATTGCCACATACCGTCTTAAGAAGGTCTTCATAATATGTTATCCAGAAAAATGTGTAGTTTTAAAAAGCTAAACATTAAAGTGGCACTTTCTTCTAAATATTCAGATTATTGGGATGAATTGGGACTGTTTTCAACTATAGTTCAAGGTTTTGTTTTAAACTGATCTACTTCAGCTGAGCTTTTGAAAACTTTGCATTCTGTTGGTGAAAAGTTAAACATTTTGATGCAGTATGTGTTGAAACTACACCTCGGCCACAAAACCTTTCATGTCCTGCTTTTTTTGTTACCACTAAAAAGTCTAAAATTATTGAATATTTCCTGTGTTTACTGGCTGTTGAGCAGCTCTGTCAAACTGACACCGGTCAAATTAGAAGCACATTCCCAACGGTGTCTGGAAGTGAGACAGCTGTCTGCCTCTAGGGGTCACTATTTACAAGTGCAAGTGAACACTCATGCACGGTGTACTGAGCTCAGGGACATGTTTAAGTGTAGTCTGTAACAGAATTTTCCTCAGCTCTGTGTCACACATTTGTAAGAAGACAAATGAAGAAGATGCTTTGTTGGCTGAGAGTCAGATAAAAAAAGTGTCATTCTGGCACATTAGCAACATTCAGTATCAGCAGGGAGTGAGTGCAAACATGATTATCTCTGGGAACCATTAGTCTATTTTTATACACATGTAACATGATGACAGCGTTACAAACACCCTGTAGTCATTTATGTGAAAGGTGGTTGCACTTGTAAAGAAAGATCAGTGTAAGAAAAAAAAATTACAACTTTCTAATAAGGCACTATCTTTAACAGGTTTATAAGTTGTAAATTACAACTTCATTAATGGTTTATAACTAGTATTTTTTTTTTTTTAGATCAGGTCCTTTTTATATGAACATCTTTTTAGGTTGAATTTGTGAATCATTTGGATTTGTAGTAAATATGCATTTATAAATTGGTATATAAATTGGTAATCTATTAATAAATGCTTAATAAGTTGTTAATTAATAGATTTTGGTGCAGATCCTCTGCAGCCAGAAGATGTGTTCACACAGTCCAGTCCAGTTTTCCAAAAACCTTGGAGTGAGATTTGGTGGGGGGGGGGACAGGAACCCATATTTTGCCACCTACAAAGCAATTTCTTTGGTTCTTTCAGCATCATTATCCTTCAGGGTTTAAATTGGGATTTGTTATGTGTTGGGGGATGGGGGGCTTTCTCTAGGGGGGTCTGGGGGTATGCCCCCCCCAGGATTTTTTTGGAAAAATAAACCATTAAATGGCACTTTCTGGAGAGGTTTGTGCAAAAAAAATGGGGAAATCAAGTCATACATGATATGTGCAAAACTGTAGGGTTAAGAGCCTTTGCATTGTTGTAGTATCAAGGTATTAGGGCATTCAGCATTTACATTAAAGGCCATGTTGCAGGTTAACCACCACTGTTGATTATTGGGTACAAAAAGCACTCAAGATATGTATATAATTTTTAAAAATGTCTCCAAATAGTGTTAAAAGTTAGTTTTTGGTCATTTTTGGTGTTCGGGTTTATGAAGTCAATTCGGCGATGACGTCACAATGGGGACCGAAGTCTCAGCTTGGCACTAGAACTACGGTGACTGACTGGGATGTGGAAGAGGAGGAAGAGGAGTAAAGGCCAGCAGCCGAATATTTACCAACCTGCCAGACGTGAGAGGGCAAATGAGGAATTGTCAAGATTGTGGGGAGGTCTCCTTCATTTATCTCCTTTATTTAGCAACGCAGCAGTGCATACAATGACTTTACTTTTTACTGTCAGTGAATAGCACCGAGTGAACGTCAACATTTTCTTTCGATCTAGTGACAGGGATTATGTCGTTAGTTCAGATAAGTACTGGTACACTTATCTTCAAATAGGAATAGAAGGCATCCCCGAGTGTTATTTCTAAGTGTTTACCTCTTCCTCCGGTGAAAACGTGTCGCTGTGTTTGGCCGGTGCTTGTGTGTGTGGTGGCAAAGCTGCGGTGGAGAGCGGGTGCTGTAGGGGAGTGAGCCTCCGGTCGGGAAGCTCGCCCCGCGATCAGCTGATCTGATGATGCCTAAATCCGTTTGTGACATTTCAGGCAGGATCATGGTCCTCCCCAACCAGCATGCACCAGTATTGTAATTGTTTATATTTACTTTACCATTCCTTTTAGACTGAGTCATATGAAAGGCTATTTATCCCTAGACAACATTGGTTCACTGCATACAGACAGGCTGTAAAAACGTCTATGACAGTATCAAGACAATCATTATGGGCCGTTATAGCCATTCCCCTTGATATCATATAATCTAAAGAACACAGAATAAGATATGGTGATACCCCATAATAGCATTGTTAGAAACGATACAAACACCAATCCACTACTGTTACCACTGCTACAGTAGGTACTGCGCATTTGAGCAACTCTATGACAATATAGCTTTACTCCAGTAAAGCTATATTGTCGTAGTGTAGGAAAGTGAGAAGTGACCAGTATTACAGTGTACCCCTATGGTTGGTTTATGCCTTCCCTAAACCATATTGAATTATATTGTTATTAGGATGTGGGTTAATAGGAAAGACATGTATTTTCAGAAAACATTAAAGTTTGGTTAAACAACAATGAACAGAGTGTAATTTAACATATGTTCTTTTTATTTGAGAACAAAGCGCATCATTTTAAAATAAATCCATATGGAAGTTTTTAAGGAAGGAGCAGCTTGGAGCAAAATCAATATTTTACGGATTACAATTAGCTGAGAACTCCATAAAACATTTTCACAGTATACTCAACAGTACACGTATTTGTACACCGTTGTATCCTACAAAAGTTTTTTTAAAGCTTGTCCGAGTCCCTTGTCTATGAGGTTGAAACATCCACATCAGTCCAGGCTTTGGATGAATCATGGAGCTCAGACTTGGTCTTAAACTGAGAATCTGAACTTTATTCCCCTGGTCTGCAGACTACTCGCCGCAGATGTAGCTCGGCTTCCACACCGCCGTGTGGTAGGACACGTCCCTCCAGGCCGCGCACACTCGGGCTACTCTTCATTTAACGTAATGTCATAAATGAAAATAATGTCCAGGATCTCCGGGAAAAGAAACGATATGCGTGTCTCCATTTCAAACATCACTGCAGGTTGATTGTGGGCGACAACGTTGTCGTGTTAGCTTACCGAAACTCTACTGCCGAAGTTGCTGGCTGGCTACGCGACGTTAGCTATATCCGCTAGCATCCGTACAGGCTAACTATAGCCAGTTAGCTTTGTGTGTAACGTAACAAAAACCCACCCATCTCATAGGAGCGAAGCTTACTATTTCATTCAATACAATTATGGTACAAAAGGTGCACTAATGCCACATGTATGATGTTGACAACATGGACGCATATATAGGCAACACCAAAGGCAGTCGTAATATTTACCTAGCAGGCTAGGCTAACGCTGTTGTGCTAACGTCCGGCGGCGTATCGTTAGCTAGCAGTCTAAACTTGTGAAAAGCCGAACAACATCCCCGTCTAAGCTGTGTTTCACTTTCCCTCCAATATTATTATAAATATAATAAAGTCACATGGACTCGGTCGAGACCATAGACTGTTAATATTAAAAGACCAAAAGCCACATTAGGCCAGACCAGTGGTAAATACAACGCAGGCTGCTCTGTTATCTCCCCAATGTGACGTCATGCAATGCATTGTGGGGGAAAAAAGGAAACACTGTAAAATTGTGCCTACTTTTCGTATTATATTCAGTTTTGCGATATCCAACACCATCAAATACAATGGATAAAAGTTCAAATATTTACTACCAACAAGCAAATTGCACAAATTCGTTGCAAAATTAAACCTGCAACATGGGCTTTAATGTTAATCAGTCATCACTTGATTACACATTGTATTACCTTCTTATGATATAAGAACTGACCCAGACAATGTGCCAAACATAATGAGCCACATGAAGAGACAGTAGCATATGTCAGCAACAGCTGAGAAGATGTGGGTCTGTGGTGAACAGGACCAGGGACCCAAAGTTAAATTAATGTTGAGGGATCAGCTAAGACCACTGAAATTCAAAAGAATGAGAACCACTGATTTTCCTAAATTCTAATCCTTTAACCTTTGTACCAAGACTCAGTAATGTTTGGCCCTCATCCTCTGTGCCCCACTTACTGTATTTACTTTTTTGGGAAATAAAGACTATTTGTTCATTTTATGAAACATTGAATGAATTATTTACAGTTAAATTTAGAGATGCACCGAGGTTAGAGAAGCACAATAGTGGCCCAACGTTGCAGTATCGTATATATAATATAGTATAGCTCAGATGTGTTTTATCAGGTTTCTGCTCATGTTTACAACTTGCACATTCTAAATATTACTCCTCCCATCTCTGTTGTCCGAGATTTGGAGAGTTGTAATATAGTCTGCTGTGCATGTTATTGCTCCGCTGATATGGTAGTATCTCATTCAGACAGTCGCACAGACACAGAGGCCCATTTGGGTCTCTGGTCTCTGACAAAGTTTAGAGGAGGCTGTACGCTGCTCTTCATCGGAGGTCTGCACAGATGCAACGCGTCACTTTCCACAGCAGAGCGGGTCCACTCTAAATGAACTGAAGTTGCTAGACTTACCAGCCGCGCTGCTCACCTCTATCTTTACAGAGAGAGTGGACACGAAGCGACAGACGGGTCTGTGATACTCAGAGCACATACCTGAAACCGGGGAAATGCACCTGGGATGGCTCGTGAAAAAAAAGTTCTCAGTTTGCGACAATTCGAAACTTCCACAGACAGGGAGCGCTCTTGAACCCCCTCACAGTCTCTGAAAGCACAACTAGTCGATCATAAGTGGCTCAACAGGTAGATCTATAGATAAACTCATCTTTCAGAAATTTGACCGACCGGGTTGACACTTCAGCGTGAGACATAGGGGGTGTGGCGTGTGAGCGTGTGCAACCAGTCAAATGCGTGTGTCTCACGGCCAATGCGTGAGAGTTGGCAGCCCTGCAAAATGTGTTATCTCTTATATCTTATTATAAGTTTTTATCTGATACCGCCACAGTGCATTTTTTTTATTTATTATTTAATAGGGCCATTACTAACAACCTTTTAAACCTTCATAAAAGGTGCCTTATTGGAGAGCCCTCTGAGATAGCTTTTTACATAAACACAGATTTTCTACAGAACACCTAGAAAGACAAAAATGTAAAATAATGTATACTTTAATTAAATGCATATTCCGTAATTCCCAGCGTAGGGGGAAAGGATCCTCTGTTCCCCTCTCTCAATGATGGGTTTAGAATGATTCAGGTAATATTTATATTTATCAAAATGCTCTCTAAGGAATCTTTTTTCCTGCACCCAATCAGCCCAGGGGATATTGCAGATGACTGTTGTTTTTATAGCCTGGCTTAAATCAATGGCATGGATAGAAAAGGCATGTAGAAAGAGATTTAGAGATAAATGTTGTTAAATGAAACAGACAGGCAGGGAGAGGGGCCACAAAAGGTCCTAACCGTTCTGAAGTCCTGCATTCCTGTTGAGTAATATTAGAGTTCGGCATTCATCACAAGCCATAGCAAGGTGTTATACTTTGTATGACACCGTTTCTTTTTTCAGGAAGGTCTGCCTTGTTTATCGACTCTGCGGCTTTTGGTCTGTGTTTAAAAAAAAAAATCCCAAAAGTCTCAGGCGGCATCGCTTCCCAGGCCCCCCTTGGGAGGAGCTATTGTACGGGCCAGGAAGCCTCCCCAGCCCGCAGGTATAGAATGACAAGGCTTTATATGCAGCAACCTATAGATGGGAGCGAGGCAAGGTAAAACCTGAACATCCAAAACAGTCTGAATGCTGCTTGTGACAAATTTCACATTAATGGTGGTCTTCGTTTGTGCTTGGAAGCAAAAAGTGCAGCACTTTAACAAATAAGCTGCAGCAGCGAGAGAGGGAAAAGGTCAAATGTGGAGAGAGAGAGAGAAAGAGATAAAGGGGGTGCGCAACACCCCAAGTTGTAATAAGCCTAGCTAACCCAGTGTAACAGCCACACCTGTCTACAGCAGCTCTTCACAAGAGTAATATGGCTCAGCAGGCTTTTCTCTATTTAACGGGAATATCTACACTGGTTTAAATACTTTTAGCTATTACAAAACTATTAAATATTCCTTAGGTTTAACCATTTCCAATGGATTGACAGTATCTTTTATTTAATAGTTTAGCAGATAGAAGCGGATGGGTTAAAGTCCTGCTGTTGTAACCTTTTTGTTAAAAACAAAATGTGCTATTGTGTGTTTCAGGCGTTGCTGCCTTCAAAGAGCTGCGGCTGAAAGAACAGAAGAAACTGAGACTTCATCAACTCACACAACATTTTCCACACCAAAACCCAAATACAACCTTAATTTAACTTTAAACAAACAGATTTCTGAAATTGTTTCACCTTTAAAACATTTTTCTTGAATGCTGGTATTGGATTTTTTTTAAACTAGAAAATTGTGTTCTGTTCGCATTTTTAGGTTTGGTTACTTAGGTTGGTGTTTGTGATGTCAAAACATTGTTTTCAGTATTTCAACATTGAAGCTCATAATTTCAATGAGATCAAATGTCAGGAAGTCGCACACACACGGTTCCGCTTCCCACCGTGTCCACAGTTGATGCACACAGCTGCATTCATCTCTTTAGTGAACCACAATAACATTTCTTCTTTTTAAGTGAAAATAAATCAATTTGGGGTCTGTAATGACAAACTTTGGCTTTAAAAATGTCTATGAACTAATTAAAAGAAAGTTGGAACAAATCAGCCAGTTGCTTCCTTGGGTCAGTACCATTGTGTTTTATGTTTGAAACAGGTGGTGAGTGAAAACTATGAAACAAACAGCAACCTTGGTGAAATATTATTATCAATAACTTACAATACAGGCACCAAATAAATATTCATATCATTAGTAAAAAAATATATACAAAGAACATCATTCAGTTTACAGACAGTAGACTATCACATTGTAACAAAAATACAGCAGACCCGTCTCAGACTGAGTTTCTCTTTCCTCTTAATGTGAATCTGACAAAAAGTGCTTTGCTGATTAAAGTCTTCTCTTCAATATCTGTCATATTTGTTAGCACTTCCAATTAGCTAAATATTGTATAGTAAACTGTTTGTCATATAAGCTTTTGACAACTGAAAAGCAATAGAGTCACTGTCCATGCATAGTGCATACTGTATTTACAATAATAGAACCACTTCTGAAAGGCTTTTGCTTTGTGTGAAGTTGATAGTAAATTATGTTTCATACAAAAGTATAACTTTTTACAAAGTAAGATGGACGTATATTAATACATTTGTTTACAGGACAGTAGCATTTTGAAGATTATACAGATGTGTGTGTGTGTATGTGTGTGTGTGTCTGTGTCAAAGTCTCCTAAAAGTGAAAGATTTGATAAATGTTCCCCAACACTCTGTCTTTCCTTCTTCTATGGTTTTTTTCTCTCTGTGCATCAACAACAAAACCTTGTGCTAATCCACAAAGCAGGTGCCAGACCGTGTTTCCACATCCTCCACTGTCATTAGGCTACAATTGGCCCCAGATCAAGGGTCCATGTTTGAGTCAGAGGGCCATAGAGGTCAGCTGCTCAGGCATGTGGCCGTCTGCCCCGGCCTTTCCTGGCACGATGCTGGCGTCTACGGCGGTCTCCTCTACTGCCATTGTGATGCATGTGGTGCTGTGGGCTCTGACTGTCTCTCAGCCGCCTCACCATCTCATGGTCCTTGTTTCCCAGCACCCGAGGCAGGAAAAGTGAGGCTTTGTCCGTGCTTCGGGTCTTAAAGCCTCGACGGGGCCGCCCTTTGCCGTTAATGGAAACGTACCACTGGCGCTTAGCGCTGGCGCGCCGCTTGCTACTGCTAACGCCCCCTGGTGGCAGCGGCTGCTCGGTGGAGTGGTGGCGGGACGCGTACGTGTTGTACCCCAACTCATGGATCCGCTCCAGAAACTCACACTCTTTGTTGAACACTTCCTGGGGAGATGAGAAGGAAGGAAACAGTGAGCCTCAGCTTGCCGTATGTTTTTGATTTACAGGACGACCTCATTCTGCTCAGCTCTGTGTGGCCTCCCATGACACCCTCTGCCACTGCTATCAATCATACAATAATACCATTCATTCCAGAGAAACATGTAATGTTACAGCAGGTAAACGTTACAGCATGAAACCAACTCTTTCTGCATTGTCATATTAGAGGCCTTTAACCTGCTGCCTGTAGGCGAAGTAGGAGCTTCCTGTGTGTTGAAGAGACACATTAGTCATGACAAATTAGATGATGAGATGACGTCTGTACCCACCGAGGCATACAGCCTGCCTTTATCATTCATGGCCAGGTATCTGCCAGAGAAAAGCCCTTTTACGGCCACAACACCCACATCCACTGCTGTGATCTCCATGATGCCTGGACACAGACAAACATACAAGAGTTAATGACAGGCTTTAGGGGATGTTTAATAGAAAACTTTTTTTTTCTTTATCTTTTTTTGCTTCGTAGATTTATTGATTATTGAAGGTGGACACAATTATAAAATTATAAAATATGAAAAGCACACAAAAACTGTTTTTTCACTTCATTTCCGGTTGTGTTTGCCACCTCGTGCCGCCCCATTCAGGATGTTTATTGGCTTTTTTTAATAAGTGCTTGATTAGTCAATGGCCTATTCAGCGCTGTAGAAAGCCTATAATGGTCGCTGATTAGATAAATACATCCGTCAGGACAGCGCCTTTGTCCCGCCTGGATGTTAATACTTCTAATGTCACACTCACACACAAACACACACACACACACACACACACACACACACACACACACACACACACACACACACACACACACACACACACACACACACACACACACGCGTTCAGTTCACTGAGTAACTGATGGTGAAACTGATCAGATGAATCAAATAGCCTACTAATATAGGCTAGCCTACTAAAATACACAAAATTAGACCATTTACACTTATATGTATATATTGCACATTTGAATACGTTTCAAGTATATCATTAATTTATTCCAAAGTAAAAAGTGTTTCATTTAATTCAACAAATCTGTATTTCAAATCCCCTTTCATTAAACAAGTTGACCCCACATTTGTAATCAAAAAGTGCACTAAGGCACTGAAAAAAATGATATGAACATATCTTGTATTAGGTAGTTTGTTGGTGCAGTTCTCTGCGTGTAAAACCGAATAAATACTCACTTAACGGGTTGTTTTCTTCCAGTGATCCATCTATTTTCCCGTTTGGATGGATTTGTAAATGATATTTAGTGGCGCAGTAAAGTTTCCTGCGTCTCGGCGCTCCTCCGAGGTGTTCATACACTCCTCCGCGTCCCCCGGCGTCCCTCCGCTGCCGGGGGTCGCAAGCCTGTCCCGGGGCGCAGCGGGCCTGGGGTCTAACGGGATCCAACAGGCTCAGCAACACCAGCACAGGTATCATCAGCATTGTGGCATGGCCGTAGAGCAACGATTGTGGCGAAAAAATGGAGAACTCCTGCCCTACTCTCGAGGTCCCATTAAAGTGTCGGGTCCCCAACGCTCGAAAGGGCCAGCCTTGCGCACATCCAAGCCCAGCACCGCTGACAGCACAGCCGCCCCAGTTGGGATCCGCTCCTCGCCTCTGCTGCAACAGCTGAAATCCCTCCTGCGGATCTGACTGAGAGCCTGTGCTCAGACTGAGCGCACATATAAAAGAAGCTTGTGGCGACAATAGGCTGAACTCCGACCAATTGATACAAAGGAAAGGGGGAGGCAAAAGGTATCAGCTCTGTGTGAAGTGAGAGACTGCGGCGTGGATAAAATTACACAGTGGCTGAGTGCGGAACAGCTCTCTCCTCTGAACTCCACTTGTGAAATATCCTGAAAGAGCAATTAGACATTCCAAATTATACAGGCAGCCTGAGCCTGAAAGCCACTGCAACAGGTGAGGAATAAGACTGTTGCTGGATGTCCTGATGAATCACTGAGCTACCTTAACCTTCACAAAACTGAAAACACTACAGCTTTTTCTACTGAGTTCATTTTTGTTGTTGAATTCAGATATTTAGATTATAACCTGAGGCCGTATCCCTCATATCCATCACACGGAGGATTTCATTTGGCCACTCAAACACAACTTTATCTTCCAAATCTGTGACATTGTAGGAAGCATTCTGAAGTAACAAAAATGTTAAGAAATGAATTTTGGGTGGTCTACATCTTACATGAAGTATAGATACGTGTGTCCAAATTGAACAGGTGCTGGCCAACATGGGTGGAATGTTACTAAGTCCATTTACTCCAGTACTGTACTTAGTACAAATTAGAGGTACTTGTACTTTACTTGAGTCTTTTCTTTTAATGCCACTTTCTAATTCTACTTTGCTACATTTCAGAGAGAAATATTTACTTTTTACTCCACTACATTCATACAGTTACTAACTGCTTTAAATGAAGATGTTTGCACACAAAATCTGCTGTTTTATAATAAATGAACCTACCCAACAATATAACAGCCTACAAGTCCAGCTGAAAGGATTAGACTATTAAACACACAACTGTTAGGATTGTTTCCAGTGTCTAAAACATAAGGATTTTTCTGCATTGAGTACTTTTACTTAATACTTTAAGTACATTTTCCTGATCATACTTACACACTTTTACTTAAGTAACATTTTCAATGCAGGACTTTTACTTGTAACAGAGTATTTTTTACAGTGTAGAATTAGTAATTAGGTAATAATCTGAATACTTTCTCTACCTCTGCAGAGTAAACCCATCAGGAGATACTGATGTCAAAATTTCTGTAATTTGCCGTGAATTACAGCTCCATGATGGCAGCACAGTCCAGCATGTGATGCAGAGATCCACAGAGGTCTTCCAGAGCTGGTGGCAGATTGCCACTGCAGGTTAACTTGGGAATAAAACCCAACCTCTTCTCTCAGCAGTTCAAAGTTTGCAGCCTACTCTGTTCTCAAGTATTTAGATGCTCCTTCTCCTGACCTGCACGCATTGCCCACCAATGTTAAGGGTTGCTTCTGTTGATGTTAGATTACGAAAGAAAAGACAAATGAATATTCTGTCCCAGGGCTGTCTCCATGTGCTCCTCCTGCCACAGATCCTCTCTGCTGTGCGTTAATTCTTCCTCATCCACCCGAGCAATGGATTGTCCCAGACTTTTCCCATCCTAATGCCCCGGCTCTGGCTAGGCAGCAGCCGGTGGGCGGAAGAGCAGCAGGCTAAATGACTACTGCCTAAATTGCTTCCATCTTGGTCACATTATGGTTTGCATTCTGGTAATTAGCACCATCATCTACAAATCTCTCTGCCCTTTGGCGCTGCTCCACTGCTGCTATGAAGGCCTCTGCTGAGAATCCCCCAGAGAGTCAACGGTTAATTTGTCTTCCCCTCCCATACATCACCCAGCTAGCTGCTTCTGTCACTTTATTTACCCCAATGATCAGAAAAGGCAGCTCTCTTTTAATTACAAATGTGTGCACATTATGCCTTCAAGACAGAGTCAGACAGCACACCAAAACATCAGCCGGGCCGTGTGTATCAGCGTTTGCTCTGGTGGCCAATTCTAAGTGATGTGGTTAAATGCTGGAAGAGGGTGGAACCTCTGATGTGGCTTGCTGTTTCTCTCAGAAACTATTTTAATTACGCTCCCCTCCACGCCGCCCACAAAGCATCCCAGCAATAAGCACACACACACACACACACACACACACACACACACACACACACACACACACACACACACACACACACACACACACACACACACACACACACATCTTTGTCTCCTGTTAGAATACTTTTGTTGTTTTAAAGTTTTGAAAGTTAAAATGTCAATTATAAAACAGAATCCAAGCTTTTGGCCTCATTCAGATCTTATATCCAGATTGAGCAGGCTTGCAAGCTTAGGGTTACTCAGAGTCTTGACACTATACTAACCTTGGTGGAAAAGTCCAATCTGCATATTCTCAGCAGTGGGTTGCATATTCAAAGGTACTTGAGTATTAAACATATTGACCCACAGACCTGAGACCTGTGGCAGTGAAACAAGACCTTACCAAACCAATCGGACCAATTGGACAAGAGTCCCAGGTTGGGTCTTGATTACTGAGAACAAAGTGGACCCTTGAAGACCTCCGTTGGGGTCAGGTTAGGGTTAGGGCATTTTTAGATTTTGCTTCCTTGCTCACTTTTGAATGTGGGGAAACTTCATCTGCAGCTAAACAGAAAAAAATACACATTCATGCTCAGCCATCGGCTGTACGAGGGTTGTAGCAGTTGTTTGATGCCTCGGCTTGGGTACCGACTTCAGAATCTTGTCCGAGTTATTTGGCAGAGGCAAATCAACTGTGTTTGGGAGCTTTGTTCTGCTATCTACACAATACAAAGTTGACTAATTGGTCCTTCAATGTGGTCAGGGAGCCATTCAAGTTCACATTACACTGCACACTTGCATTCCTGACCGCCTCCCAATGTGGCTGGAGTAATCAAGACCTCAATGCGTTTTGGATGTATTTACACCTGTGTTTAGAATAAACAATGATAAATGCTTTAGCTTCAAGAGAGAAGCTTGGCCAACTCTTGATTATTGGTGATTATTATATTTCAGAATCCAACCAATCCTTTTGCCATCATCCACTTGACAAATGAATCCAAACCCTGCCACATTATGTGCTCTGAGACAAAACCCAAAAGCATACATTTTAACTTTCCCCCTTTTCTCTCCTCCAGCCATGAATGAAAGCAAGAATTTCAGGGCTCCTTTTTTAATTGACCTCCCCAAAATTCTCCCCCCACCACCACCCCAAAAAACCCTCTTGGCACAAAAGGGTTTCTTTTCTGCAATAATACAAAGGTTATTAGCCAGGTCCTTTTCTTTAACCCCCCACTCCCTTTTTAGCTGAGGAAAAAGGAGGTACCAGTAATCCAGAGCAAATCAAAATGACCTTTGAACCCTTTCTGCTGTACTTTTTCTCATGGACAGATTTCTTTGGTGAGGCGGTGATCAGAGGGCTGAACCCAGCCGCTGCCTCTCGTCTCCTGACAAATCGCTGCTGAGCCTCTTTTGTCCCCATGACTTTGATCTCACCTGCTTGTCAGGCGCTTCAGAAAGAAGTCTAGTACAGTTCCAGCACACAGCAAACAAATTGGCTACTATTTTATTCTGCCTCCCTAGTTCTCCCTCTCTTTTATTTCTGTTCCACCCAGTTCAGTCTTCAATATTGGCATGTTGGTTTGGTGAATGGCGTTTCCAAAGCTTCCAAATACGACTGAAAATCACAGTTTAGAATAAATCAATTGGACTGTATAATTAAAAATCCCATTGGTGTAAAAAGAAAATTTAGAAATTCATTTGACTTAAAGTTGAAATTTCAGCTTTCCTGGGATGAACAAAAATGGGCTTGTGATGTGTGTAAGCAGGGGTGTCGGACTTGGGGGGGAAAAGGGGACTGAGTACCTAGGGCCCTCATGTGAGGAGGGGCCCTAAAGATGTTAGAAATAATATCTGTGGATGCAGGGGGGTTGCCCATAAAAAATCTTTCTACAGGGCCCCTGTGTGTGATGTTCAGTGTCTGTTTTATTACATGTAAAAGGAACAGAAAATCAAGTAGAACTCTCTTTCTAAATTCAGTGGAGGAAGGGAAAACACTATCTACAGACCTTTTTTGGCAATACAATTGCAAAGGTATGGCTCCTGTTGTCTTTTGCTATTCTTGCTTGACTCTTAAAAAAGAGAAAACATTTATTGAAAGTCTGCCAAGTCGCAAACTCTTCATACAAACTCAAAGCACTTAGTTAAGTTTTGGGAAAGGACGTGGTCTTAGTTAAGCCTTGAAAATGTTAATGCTGACTTGAAGCAGAAAAAAGGATGTGTTGTAACTAAAAACCTCAATCTTTGACTAACCTTAACCAAGAGGTCTAAATCTAAAGTGGGATGCAAGACTTAGGCTGAATCTCATTTCTCTATCTTACCCCTACCCCTTCCCCTTGGTTTTGCGCATTCACGCGGGACCTAGGTCTGTCCCATTACCTATTTCGACCGAGGGGTAGGGGATAGACCGAGGGGTGTATAGCCCTAGAAACCAAGTGTGGACCTCACTTGTAAACAAGGGCTATTGTACAGCAAGCAACAATGGCTGCCCAGCGACCAGAGAGACCCATAAATGTAAGTATTTTCGGCTTAAATAATTGATTTAAAAGTTACGACAGTCTTGTTTTGTGGTCTATGCAGTCCTGTACATATATACTTGCAACCATGTTCTTAACTGAAACTTTTTAAAAATCGCTAGCTTGCGCTAACGCTAATCGCTAACGCTAATCGCTAACGTTAACGTTGATTTGAACAACAGTCCCGCATTTCTCTGCCTTGAATGGACTGTATATATCGCATAGACTGTATATATTAATCTTAACGGTCTATGATACATCGCTACGTGCTTTACATATACCGCTCTGTATCACTCAGGGACGCCGGAGGACACCCAACAGCTGATCCACTTTCGGGGCTGAAAACGAGCAGAAGTTTCTTAAATAATGTGTTCATGTGGTACCCATTCATTATTGCATTAGTAATGTATTATTGTAATCATTTGTAATTAATTCCTGTTCATGCACTTGTATATTGTTGTTGGTTTTGATAGGGGACACTGATGAAATATGGGGGGGATATGTTTTTGCCTGTTGTTTAATTTATCGGCAATAAAGACAGATTTTTGTTAACAAAATGTTTTTCTGAACATCAATGACATTTAAAACAGTGATAACTGATATGCAAATGACACTGTTGTCAAAACCCACGCAATCGACAGACAGAGATGGCATCTTGGAAGTTTGTGATCAATACAGTATGGTGATGTAACCAAGTGGTGTCCCATTTCATAGGGGTATGTTTTCACCCCTACCCCTTCCCCTTGGTTTTAAGGGCCAAGGGGTAGGGCCTAGGGGTAAGGGGTAGGGGTAAGATGGAGAAATGGGATTCAGCCTTAAACCTCAATCTTCACCAAAACCATTGTTCTATAACTAGGTATAGATCGTCACACTTTCTGGTCTGGAAAAGTTTTTGCAGGTGAATGTCACCCTGCCACCAATCACATTTCTTGAACACTTCCACAGTCTTAACAAGAGAATCAACAACAGTTACCACAGTGAAGGCGGTGCATGTAGATGAGGCGGCCAGGAGCTCTCATGGACTTTGATACATTTTTGTTTTAATTCATTGTCTTGTGGCCTTTGTTACTGGAGTACGTACAGCTGTATGACAGACATACATTCAGCAACATCTGAAAAGGAAGCACAGGGTTTGGATTAAGAGCAGCGGACCTTGAGACGAACACTTCCCACAGCATCTTCCGACCACCCAGTCAGAGCGGCTGGACCAAGCATCACAGAGGGCGGCGTGACCGCCCTGGGAAGAGAGCTGGGAACAGAGCTAGGCTGACCCAGCTTTGATCTAAGGCTGTTCTAGTACCCAGCCTGCTCCTGGCTGATGTCCGGTCACAGGAAAGTGGAATGGATGAAATAGGATTCAGGCTAGCCTAACTCTGGAAATTGGAGACTGTTGTGCCCACATCTTGCAGAGACCTGGCTCCATTGTGGCATCCCGTGTTGGCGTGTTCCCCGCCAACAGTACAGTGCTCCAGTGAGACAAGGAGAGGTGGACTATGTTTACATCAATGATATTTCATGCTCAAACGTAGTTGAAGTTGATGGAAAATGTTTCTCTGCTGTTGAAATTTTATTGCTAAGATGTCAACCAGTTAATTTGCCCAGAGAATTCACCAGTGTTTGTGTTGTTGCAGTTTACATTTCTCCTGATACAAATTGTAAAGATTCACTACAGGAACACACTACTGTTTTTGTTTTGTCTTTTGTTTTCTAGTGTAGCATGAAGGGTCTGCATTGCAACCTTGTTTTTACAATTAAAATACATTTACATTGAACAACTTAACATTTGTAACTACATGTAAGTAAGTGAAGTCTACAGTATGTCCCAAAGTACTTGCTGATTTTGTAATAAAATAAAATCAAACCCTTGGTCATTTTTGTTGGCTAAAATATTTGTTAATGTTTGGTAGAATAAGAATCTTTGGAAGAATAAGTTCAGATATGTGTTGATGGTCACTCAGCAGCAGACATTTAGCTTTGCCAAATGATTGATAAATTAAATTAAATTATAGAACATCTTATGATGAAGTGCTTCTTCCATTTTATGTTTCTATTCCTTTTATTTGAAACAAAAAAGTAAAAAGTTTGTTAATTTAAAAACACATTTGTTTCTAGTGAAAGGAATTCTTTGGAATTCTCTCTTTCTGGAGTCTACTTTTTGGTAGCATTGCAAGTTAATCAGAGCCAGTGGAAAAGTTACATACAATAGTGCTAGTTCTGCTGATCACACTATTTGTGTGACCCTCAAAGGGTAACTACCGTATTTTCAACCTGGACCCTATTTTCCCATGTTTTTGTATCTAAGTGACTGATGGGAACAACAGTCTTTGACTTTGGTCCAGTATGAATGGAAACGCTGCAGTCTACACATGCTACAGTGTAAGTTAACAGGGTAATTGTCCAGCTTGTAGTTACCTCCACAAAAGTTCTGTTTTGCTCCTGACAGGCTCAGATTAAGTCTCTGACAACATTATGGAAAGGAGGTTGACCTTTCTGTTAAAGATTAAGATCCTTTTTTAAAAACATAAAAAACATCCGCAAAATTGCGTTTGCTAAACCCACCAGACTCTATTTAAATAAACAGTATTTTTAGCATCGTAAAATACACTTCAAAGTTGACAGAAAAAAATAAAAACAAAATAAAACTATGAGAAGCTGTTTTGAAGCATCTGTCCACTTTTCAACCATTACAAATCTAGTTTTGGTTAGAATAAACACATAGTGATTTACATGTGAAGTATTGTTTTTTAAAAGGAGTCTGGTGAGTTTAGTGCTCCTTTCTATAATGTCAGACAGAATATTAATCTAAGCCTGTCAGTGGCAAAACCACTTGTTAATTATCCAGCTTGTATTTACGTTCACACAGGTGAAGGTAAATACAAGCTGGATAATTGCCCAATGCCATCCCATTTACTGATTGCAATGTACTGTAGGTAAATGCAAAATGTGTGCATTTACACTCTATAACACTTAATGCACTTTTCCCTATCCAGATAAAATATCCAAATACAGATTGTATGGTAGTTTTTTGTTATTATTTTACAATTGCTAACTCATATTTCTCTGTACAAGTTCACCTTTTTCAAACCTGTTCACATGGTTGTCTTTACCAACTGATGCAGCCCAGCACAACAGTTAATCTCCCATCCAATCACAGGTTTCCATGGACTGTGGTGCCTTGATCTATTATTACTAGTCATAGTTATATTATCTTTATTGTTAATTGCCACTGTTTCATCATTCTATTGTCTCTCTCCCTCCCTCTCTCTCTGCTCACCAAGAGCCAGGGTCTGTCTAAGGTTTCTGGCTGTTTAAAGAAAGTTTTTTCCTCTCCACTGTCACACCACATACCTGCTCATAGGAGAAATGTTTGGTTTCTGTAAATTATATGGTCTAAATCTAATCTCTTAATCTGTGTCCCGAGATAACTTCTGTTATGATTTGACACTGTTAATAAAATTGAATTGAATGTCTGTGTCTTTTGAAAAATAGAAATGGGAGTTAGCAAATGTAACAAAATAAAATAAATAACTGGAATATTTAATTGAATTTACTTCCATTTTTAGAGCTCCCCTGAAGTCACTGGGCTGGCAGAGCCAAATACCCACAGCTTTCATGTTGGTGCAGGTTAACTGAACTGGCAATAATGATTGATTTAGGTCCCAACAATGTGTCAGTGATATTGGAGTTAACACTGTAACATATTTGAACAGTAGCATGACAGTAGCAGACATGGCTTCTCTGCCACATCAAAGTCAAAGGAATCCCTTTATGAGGATGGGGGAGAAAGGGAAACAGTGGGGCTAGTCTGTGCCTCCCATTGTGGAATCAATTGATTCTCATGCAGAATAGAACAAATGTGAGTGAGCAGATAAAAGCTGAAAGAGCTGGAGAAGAGGATGAAAATAACCTTGGTAATGTTTTTCTGACTTTCTCTTTCTTACACGCTTTCCTTTTCTCGATTCTCTCTCTGTCTCACTTATTCTCGCACTGTCACTCTTTGTCTCTCATTCACTCGCTCTCCCTCTGTAACCAGATAGGTCTGTCCTATACTCCTCCAGCTCTTTGATTGTTAGCTGCAGGTTTCAGATGCCTGCAGAGTGGCTGCACCTTCCAACAGGCAAATGATTGTGGAAGGATGAAACTTTAGAGGCCATCAATGGCTGTGATAGACCCCCCCCCCCCGCCCCCCACACACACAAACACACTAACACAAACACACACACACACACACACACACACACACACACACACACACACACACACACACACACAATCGATGTGAGTGTTGGGGGTGGAACGGTCACTGTAGAGAAGAGTAAATTAGTTGTAGTGTGAAGTGTTTAAATAACAGTTTATTTGTGGCAAGCTTTATTTGAAGCTTTTCTTTTCTTTTTTTCTCAACAATTATTAGTTCATTAATCAGGAAATTCTGATATGAAAGTTTTGCTATTTTCTGATATTTTATAGACTAAACGATCAATTGAAGAATAGTTGAGAGGTTAACCAATAACTAAAATAATGATAAGTGCCAGCTCTAATATACCTGCAAGTTCCATACACATTTTAATTGACATTCATAATTAAAGTTTTGTTCATGCTGTCTGGAGTATATTAAATGCATTCCTTTTTTACATTGTTGTTAAGACCAGTGCACTTACAGCTGATGCTAACACATTGAAACACTCACATACAACCTACGTATCTCTTTTCCTCAGTATGTAGCAAACAGTAGGAGCAAGTGATGGATGGGTGGATGCTCCCTCCAGCTGACAGTGATGAAGGAGCTGCTGTACGGAGCTCATTTGAAACTGAATGTTTCCCTTGGACTATTGAGGACAAACCCTGGCTGCTCCGCAGGGGGCGCTGCGTTAAAAAGCTGCTTTTCTGAGTGAGTGGAAGATGGATGAGGTGGTTTTTACGCTGTGGTTTTAAGTTCTTTACTTGAGAGAGGTTCATACTACCATTGGACGTGAGTGTGAGTGTATTAGATGCAGCTTGGATTGCACACCATAAGAACACAATCAGTAAGCGTTTTCCACTAGGTTACTCTCAGACTGTCTGTCAGACGAGCCTGAGAGTAAGGCTGATCACTCAGCGAGCTAGTTCTCCAAAAGTCAGATGTCTGTCTTGAATTCACTCAAGGGAGCGATCTGTTTGCTTTTGTCTTCCAGCTTACGCGCTGCAGCTATGTTAATACCTCTCTAAGGCCTCTCTGCTGGCTCTCCAAGCAGTTTGCCAAAGCATTTTTGTCACTTATTTTTGTGCATGCAAGTGTTGAGTACTCAGCTAGCATCGACCTTATTGGATCCAATCAATACCATTTCTGTGGCGAAATTAGACAATGTAGAGAATGTGTCTACCTTTTATTTTCATAACAAACATTAACATTTATTGTAGTTGCACTGTTGCTAAGGCTAAAGTGAATTACATGAGAATGATTGTCCATGGCATGCAAGAGTTTGCTGTGAGTCGGGTTTGATTACCTGCAGCCTACCTAACCTGCAACCAGCAGATAAAGTGGCAGTACAGTAGCTGCTGCCTTACAGAACAACGCAAAAGAAAAATCCTTTCAGACGGTTTGAAGCCAACTTCCTCCTATGTAATAGTAGCTAAACTAGCTAAATTAGCTAACTTCTCAACTTGGTAACCAGTGATGGAAAGTGAGTACATTTTCCATTTTCCACCCTCCGCACCCCTAGTTCCCGCGCGAACTAGGGGTGCGGAGGGTGCTGCAGCACCCCCTAACAAAAGGACAAACAACTACAACCATAATTTAAAAAAACCAAAACATTTATTTTTAATAAATTGATTATTAATATAAACCTAATCCCTTTCATTAGAAATTAAATGTAATACATTTTACACTTTGGTAAGTAAGCGATAAACACATAATTATTATTAGAATGAATCTGCCGATTTTGCCAAGAGCGAGGCGCACTGTGGGCCTCTGACGCTGATGAGTGATGGTAGTTGTGGGAACTTTCCCAATGGGTCAACAGTACAGATGTTCGCTAGCCATGGCACAAAAGTGCATTTTGGATTTCTTTATAAAAAGCCTAAAAGATCGGAGGCAGAAAACTGTAACCGAAAGAAGGAGCAACACCTCTCCACCCCCACACTCCCAGAGGGACCTGCTAGCAACAGACCACCAGGCAGCTAATGTTGTTAGCCAAGCTAGCAGAAGCAGGGCAGCCGCGGAGGGAACCTTAACAACGTCAACTCAGTGCTGCAGCCTCAAGGTCACACTTGGTAGACGTTTTGGAGATGAGGATTTTTTGTGTTATGACTGCAGCACAAGGTAAGAATGCTGGTTTATTATTATGCTGCCGCCGTGTAGTAAATCGGCATCAACTGTTCAGTAACAGTTAAACGGAAAGTTTACAAACATTATTGCAGATACAGTAATTGTGTTTTTTTACATGCGTTTAAAGCCTTCTTATTGGAAATGAGATTGCATCTATATTTAATTATCCTATATCCTACCTATATTTTAATTATCCTACCGTATTGTTATACAATTACTAGACCCTGTTAAGAACTGTTGACATACAGCCCAATATCTTTATGCCTTAAATTTGCTATTGCTGTGCTACAAAAACTCAAGGCTGCATTTCTCAATTTCAATGTTTGTGTCAGAACTGACTGGCTTGCTTCACTTTCATTTAATTTAAAATAATTCAGTGATGTGTTTATTCTGTGCCATTGTCGCAGCCGTGTGCCTATATCCTGCGTTACCCGTGCCTAGTTGGTCCTGTCTTGTATTATATGGACTTTATTCTTGTAGCGGTGTAACAGTGTATTATTTTATGATGTTTCCGGGTCAGTAGCCTATGGCAGGCTAATTATTGTCTTGGATAGGCTATTTATAATGAATTGAATCTCTATACAGTGAAATAAATTGTGATGGATGCAGTTAGGTGTGTGGTGGTTGACTTTGGCTGAAAACCAAAACCTCACTGGAAATATGTCAGCACCCCCAATTCAAAATATATTCCCGCGGCTCTGACATTTACCAAAGTACTATACTTAACATTTGAGGTACTTGTACTTACTTCTGCTACTTAATACTTCTACTCATGTACGTTAAAGTTATTAAATGAGGATGGGATGGGATTTTGTATATGTATTGGGGTAGAGAACCATCAGACCCCACCATGGAATTGAGACACCGGTGGTGGCAAAAAAGGAGCCCAAAGACCAGACCGAAGGAGGAGGACTGGAGGTGGAAGGGGGCGTGGAGGGTTGCACCCTTTGCCTGCAATGACAAATGAATAGCAAAGGGAGAAACAGATTTGTTAAAGCAGGGTTGTGACTCTGATGATTGGCCCTTGCAATTTGTGTACGATTCTGATTGGTTAGGCAGAAAGGTGAACACCTCCAACAGCTGATTTGATTTAGGTAAAGCATTGATTAAGAGTTAGGTCTTCTTGAAAGAATTTACACTGAGCTACATTTTAATCAGGAGAGACATGTTTGCAGATATGCAAATAAGGTTTATTGTACAGCTCAATAAAATGTACAAAGTCTTTGGCAATTAGACTCCATCACTATTCAAATATTTTGTATACACATAGGGGTAGAGAACCATCAGATTTACCTCTATGCAGCAACGTATCTGAAATAGAAAAGCAAATGCAGTGACCCGTTCCCCAAAAACATGCAAACTACTATCCGTATTTTGTCATTGGCAACTCAGGCCGGCACAACACAGCATTTCCTTGGATCTGTAGGGGTAGAGAATCATCAGACCCCAAAAACATGACCATAATTAGGGATTTATGTAGTGAGAGAAAAAAGAAGAACACAAAAAGAGTTTAAGAATATATATTAAAAGAACCATATTATATATTTCATATATTTCGTCATTGGCGACTCATGCTGGCATTGGCGACCCAAGCCGGCATTGGCAACCCAAGCACAACATAGCATCTCTGCCGGTACAGCAACTCAGGCAGGTATTGGCAGCTCAAGCCGGCATCAGCAACTCAGGCCAGCATCGGAAACTCAGGCCGGCACAACACAGCAACTCTGCCGGACAAGGCAACACAGACCGGAGTAAGACTGCAGCCCCATGGATCTGTAAATACAAAACAAATGCAGTGATCCATTCCCAGACCAGCATGCGAAATACATATGGTATATCAGTCATCAGCGACACATGCCGCCACCAGCAGCTCAATCCGGCATCAGCAACTAGGCCCCCCATTGCCAACTCAGGCCGGCATTACACGGTATCTCCACCTGCACGGCATCACAGGCCAGCATAACACGGCACCCCAATGATCTGTGAATAGAAAACAAAAGCAGTGATCCGTGCCCAAACAACATGTGAAATATTCTTTGCATTTCGGTCATCGGCGACTCATGCCGGCATAACACAGCCTGCAAGCACTTTTATAAATAAAATGTAATTATTTATTTTACACCCAAGAATATTACAAATATTAACACTACAATTACCATTAACACCATTATAAACACCACTATTCATTAATATTATTAATAAAATACTTGATATTATGACAATCATCAATCTGAATAACATAAGTACTAATTAAGGCAATTATTAATAGCGACAAAATTAATGCCATTATCATCAATTAAAAAGCCATAAGAACATTCTGCAATTCCGCAACAGTGAAAACAGCACACCACCACCGGTTATATGCAAGTGTACCAGAACTAAGGCTGTAGGGATCGTTGATTTGCGAGGATGTCATTGTAAACAGTAAAATAACACAATTCACAATGCTAATTTCAATACCACGGTAATAAAAAAGGATGTTCTAAGATACCATGTATTTGAAACATGAACTTTTTATTAAAAGATTTGAAAAATATCAAAACGTCATATCAAGACATACAAAACATGTGCAATAGAGCATAGAACAGCATAATAAAGGGCATTTTGAGTCTAAAACTAGTTTTAAATACACAGAAAACAAAGTTTATGGTCTTCTCAAAAGCTCGAAAACAGCTACTTGACAACTATGGCCTCTTGTCCTTAGATGGGAAATCAATTGACAGAGTGTCTTCATACAAGTACTTGGGGATATGGATAGATGAGAAGCTCTCATTCAATGAACATATTACTGCTTTGGTCAAGAAACTTAAAGTAAAGCTTGGCTTTTATTTTAGAAACAAATCTTGTTTTACTTTTAGTGCTAAGAAGAAACTTGTGGAAGCTACTTTTCTGTCTGTAATTGATTATGGAGATATATTGTACATGCATGCCGCATCTTCCATCTTGCGTCATGTTGATTCAGTTTACCATGCATCACTACGATTCATAACAAATACAAAGTCCCTTACCCATCACTGCCTTCTTTATGAATTAGTTGGTTGGACATCACTTAAAATTCGTAGACAACAACACTGGTATATCTTTATTTATAAAACTATACTTGGCAAACTTCCACTGTACCTCTGTAATCTCCTCTCTGTCTGCTCTGGTACCTATCAGCTACGCTCTTCAAAGTGGTTGCTGTTTAACGTGCCACGAGTTGCAACCGAATTAGGAAGAACTGCTTTTTATTATTCAGCACCTTGGGGGTGGAATAATCTACAGAAAGTATTAAAGTTGGAAACCCTTATGTCCATTAATGAATTTAAAACTATTGTAAGGAAGGTTGTGATGGAGACATGTTCTTGTTTTTCTTGAGAGTTTAATGGTGTAACATTTTGTATTGTATTGAAAATGTAACTTGGTGTTTATGTATGTGTTGTAATTTGGCTGCTATCTTGGCCAGGTCTCTCTAGTAAAAGAGATTTTGAATCTCAATGAGACTACCTGGTTAAATAAAGGATTAAAAAAATAGAAAATAAAAAAAAAAAATGTAATGGTCATAGTGCAACCACTAGTGTCCCCAGACACATTCCAGTCTTCCAGGCATCTTTTCAAAAGACAACATCAGTGTTTCTGCTTCATGCTAACCCTGCTAATATTACTGGGGGAGCTGGCAAACAGGCTACGGCTCTTTTGCAGCCTGTTCCGCGGCTGTAGCCCACAACGGTAAGTTATTTGAAGCCAAGAGAGGGGGGCTGTAAATCGGAACGAGAGGACCGTGAGTTTGGAGGGAACATGCCGTTTTTAGGTTGGGTACTGTTGACTTTAGTTTATATTTTTTCTAAAGATATGTACTGGATGTATAAGGGCAGGACTTTGGCCACTTGTTTGTGAGCTCCTACTTCTGAATGTATCGACTGGAACACTCTGAAGCGTATACTTCCCCCATCAGTTCCGGAAGACTTACTTACTCTGAATGTTGTTTTGTCACTTTTTATATTTTTTGGATGTAGTCTCCATGAAGTCACTGCTATGGTGTGTGTCCATATAGGCGTTTTCACAGCAGGGATCTTCCCAGCATTGCACACTAGTGGGCCAGCCACCAGTAAATATCAGTTTCTTTTTAATGATGACAGGCAAAGAAAACACTGTATTACAACCGTGATGGCTGCACCTGATTGGACGAACGACCAGATTTCAAAACTGATCATAATGGCGGCTTGTTTGAAAAACAATCTATTTCAGAAAAATAGTTCACTAAAAGTGTTTCTAAAAACACTTTGTGTGAGAAATAGGCTATGCAGTTGCTGAATCTGTCCATTTTTCAGATTGACAAAGGTCACTTTAAAATATTTTTGTGAGCTTTTAGGAGGATCTAAGCTGAAGCCAATCTACCTGCTCCTCATTTGCGTAAAGTTGCCTAGATTCAATTTCTCCCGCTTCCTCATTTGCGCTAAATACCAGCTCTCTCTCTGCTGCTGTTGCTTGCTGGAATGCAGATGACCGATCTTGCCAGCCTATTATTGGGTACAGCAATCTGTTGACTTTCCACCATTCCATTAGGTCCCTGTCATCATCCATGGCATGTCTGTGAATTGTACATTGCCACTTCGTGGACCACTCGACAAAGTTGGAGACTCCAACTTTAATGTAGGGTGCGGACATGGGCATGTACTTCAGATATCTCTTCAGGAGACATCATCCTCAATTTGTTGTATTTGGGCCAGAGGAAAAGAGCAACTTTGTGCAGCATGTTCACCTGGATTTTTCGCACTATGAACTTGGCATGTCTCTGGCATACAAAGGTTTGCTGTGTAGAGTTGGTGTGAGAGGGCTGGCTGGATGTCTCTTCAGTCTCTCAAACCAGAGGCTTTATGGTTGGATATTTGTTGCCCTCCAACTCTCTCCGGCCATTATAGATGGCTCCAGAAAGGTGACCATGAAGCTCAATAAATCAGGTACAATATTTCCAATGTGATCAAGCTCACCGCGGGTCTCCAGCTTCTTCCATAGCTCTGGGTATATACAGTATCCTGCACTGATTTGAGAATGAGGTAAACTGCTAAATTGTGTCTCCATCTATGGCACTGTTTTTGATAATTGCACAACCAGGCCAGATTGTTTCACATATCTCATGAGTCCTTTAGCAGCAGATATCCACCTATCTGGCACGTTGTCGGCCAGTGCTTCGGCATGCAGACCGTGGCGAAGGACAGTATTGATTAGGTGATCGAGACAAGAAAGTCTAATATAAAGGTTAAGTAAACTTTATTATCTCTGTGGGGAGCAATTTGTTTTACAGCCAGCATAGCATAAAAAGAGTTCATAGACAACTTACAGTTGTACAGATACTAATATTCATAATTATACAGGACAAATTACATCAATGTATTAATGAGACCACTGACTACTGACTCTGGTGACTGTGTTATCCTTGTGCTTTTGGATTTAACTGCTGCATTTGACACAGTGGATCATGAAATATTGATCTCACGTTTGAAGCAATGGGTGGGCATCAGGGGCATAGCACTGGAGTGGTTCAAATCATCCTTGGCTGACCGAACTTTATGTGTTAGCCTTGGTGACTGTGTATCTGTGACGCCCAGCAATGTGTGGTCACATTATGTGGTTTCATTTTGGATGTTTTGAATAGTAAGTATATGATGTATATTGTTTTATAAGAGCCTCAGTTCTTGCACTTGGTGTAAATTTATTTTGTAAGTTCTATACCAAAGTTCACCACAAGGTCCCAGTGAGACGGAATATTGTGGTTTTAGCATCTCGTCTTTAGTCTGGCAGAAGCGAGAGTTACCTGTTATACCTGTTATACCTGTTGTCAGTCTCATCATTTTCCTGTTCTTTTCAGGTTAGTCGCTGATAAAAACACACATACGTGGTCAAAATAATGTCAAGACTTGGTATGAATGCTTTTCCGCATTTGATACTGGATAAAGACTGTAATTATGAGTTATTTAGAGAAACACAGAGTAACGTGGTCGGAATGCTAAAGCTAAAGCCGAGTAAGCTAGCTGCACTCCCGGAACATGTCACATTGGGAATATTGTCCCGTTTTGAGGCTCCTATGTTATTTCAAGTAATGTTAAATGCTGTTCAAGTGAGTGTGTATTTGAAAGACTGTTAAGATGTATTGAGTTAACTGTTATCTGTGTAATGTCTCACGCCAGCTGTACCATTTTGTTAATAGAATAAACAGCATTTTGCTAATCTGTTAGCGCCCAGCCTGCTTGTCGGGAATCATATTGGTAACAAGTAACGTTGCAGTTATTTAACTTAGTACAGTTATCAAAGCTGTAAGCAGCAGACAAAAGAAGTCTGGACAAAAGTGTAATTTACTTTCATTTGGATGTGAAACCAAACAAAACACAAAGAACATTCTGAAAATTATGTTTATTGAGAAAACTGAATTTGAGTTATGTGGTGATTATAGTAACTTAATGATGTTCTGTTGAGAAGAAGTGTGAAATTGAGAGTATATTGAGAAGACATGTTTATGTGTAAAATAAAGTCTGGCAGAAGCGAGAGAAGGAAACACAATACCTGTTGCCGGTCTCATCATTTTCCTGTTCTTTTCAGAACAACATTTTAATCTGACCACAGACCTCACGCCCGGGGCCTGTTACATATCCTCCACTGTTCCTCTCTCGTGTGGGGTCCCAAAGGGCTCAGTTCTTGGCCCTCTACATTTCTCTCTCTATTTCCTCCCACTGAGTTCCATACCTAGGAAGCATGGCATTTCATTACACTGTTATGTAGATGACAGTCAGATTTATGTGCCTCTTAAAAAGAAAGATATGTATTCCGTCAGATTGCTACTTATGTGTCTCAATGACATTAAGGCCTGAATGGCTCTGAACTTTTTAAATTTTAATGATGAAAAGACGGAAATGATGATTTTTGGTGGCACCACTGGGTGAGACCCTGTAGATCTGGGTTCCTTGGCACAGTATATTTAACCTAGCATTAAAAACCTAGGGGTTAATGTGGACTTGGAGCTTCAGTTTGAGAGTCATATCAAGGCTGTTGTCAAGTTTCTCCACTTGAGGCAGCTGGCCAAAATAAAGCCATTACTGTCAAGACAGCACTTTGAGACGGTAATCCACACCTTTGTTGCCATTAGGCTGGATTACTGCAAATGCACATGTGGGGGTAAGTGGGTCCTCCATTGCCCGTCTCCAGATGGTACAGAATGCTGCTGCATGTCTTTTAACTGGCCCACGTAAACATGAACACATTTCTCCCATTTTATCCTCACTCCACTGGCTGCCTATTCAATTTAGGATCCATTTTAAAATTCTTTTACTTGCTTTTAAAGCCTTGAATGGTCTTTCCCCGCCCTACTTCACTGAGCGTATACACCCTTATATATCGACACGCTCTCTCAGGTCAGATGATCAGCTGCTCCTGGGTGTGCCTAAAACTAACCGGAAGTTCAGACTGGATGGGGCCTTTGCGGTGTCGGCTCCTAAATTATGGAATGATCTGCCTATGCATGTTACACAGGCTTCTTCTTTGTCTGTTTCTAAATCACGTCTTAAAACCCACCTCTTCTCTGTGGCCTTTGACACCTAGTAAGATGTCAACATCCTTTACTTCATTTAATTATTTAGTTTAATTGCTTTTTATTGCGCAGCTATTATTTTTACTCATGTTATAATGTTAGGTTATGTTGTATTTTTCTGTACAGAACGTTGGTCAACTTTGGTTGTTTCAACGCTTAACAAATAAAGTTGGATTGGATTGGATTGGAGACCAGTGGTAACAGGGACAAATTAGTTTTTAAATCTCTTAATCTTACACCTTGGTACAATGTACCTGTGACCAGATGGCAGCAGCCTGTATTCATAGGACACGTTTTGTTACACATTTTCACAATGCTTCTCAACTTTAGATAGAGGTGCATGCTGATGCACAGACTGCATCTACGTTGGCATCAGATGTCAAGTTATGGTCTATAATAGACCGAGATAGTTGTACTGCTGTACAACTTCAACAGCCTGGCCATGAATACTTCGACACTCATTGTTGTATAAAATAAATAAAAATGTGGTGAAAGGATACATTCCAGAGGGGAACCAGTGGAAGTACTTTCAATAAAACAACATTTGAGATCGGTGTGTTGAAAATGCAGATCTCAGAGGGTAGTTGTGCACCACTGGGAAAACTTTGTGATTGCTGGTTTGAAAAGGGGGAGGGCTTAGGGTAAGGGAGAACAGGTTGGGGAGGAGGCACGTATCGGTGATGGTGAGGTTGAGAGGGATTCAAAGGAGCTGGGCGGAGAGGGAGGAACAATGAGTGAGTGGAGAGGAGAGATATAGCGTGTGAGAAAACCTGTGGTCTGAACACAGCAAGAACGAATCGCATGGAGGGTTGGAGAAGTATAGGGTTTAATATGTTTTAGCCTGAAGCTGCTGATGGCTTCATGATGAAAAATCATCTCTGCCAGAGAAACATCATAAGCGGTCTCGAGTAACAAAAGTAGGGAATCACCGATGGGCTGAAGGCAAAGCCAGAGTCGATAATGTAGGCTACCACAATAAATAAAGCGTGGATGGACTCTGTTCTGAATCAGAAGGCAATCAGTTCATTTAACTTTATACATCCTCAAACTCATCCTCTCCAAGGAGTGCAACAGCAGTAAAATTGTCCAGAGGAAGTTCATGCAGCAACTGGCAGAGAGGAGTTCATAGAGCCATGATGGTCATTTTGAAAGGGCAGTGGCGCACGGTTCGAGCAATGCTGCACACCACAGCAGACACCAAAACGGAGGCAGTGCCAGGATAGCTTAGTTTATAAATGTTCAAATAAGATATTTTTAAATGTTATTTGCCTGTTATGAGTTATGTTGAATGAATTTTCATACCATATTTTTCAGGTATGATTTTAGCCTTTGAAATGATTACGGTTTACTATGTCATGATATGAATTATTGAAAAACGTAGGCTACTGTAGCCTATTAGGCCTATTACGCAAATAATTAAACTCGTTAAATCGTTAAATCGTACATTTTGGTGTTATTTTGTTTTTCTAAAGATATCCCATCACAATGCATGCATTGATATTGCAATTATGTATTTATAATAAGACATTATAGAGTTTGGAATCTGGCGGACAAAATGACCGCTCACAGCAATTCTAGTAGTTATAGAATCCAGGCACTTCTTTAAAGGCTTCCTATCTGCATTTTATTGCTAGAAATATAATTTTTACCTAAGAAACATGCAGAAGAAATATAGTAAATTTAATTTCAAGTGCAATAACTTTGCTATAAAGCACTTCTGGTTCCTTCAACCTTAACTCTCAAGCGCACATCCGTTTTCCAGAACCATCCCCTAACTCACACATACACTAAGCCAGTGGTTGGGGAGTTGTGTATAATTCAATAAAGTGCTTTCTAAGCTAGAGGGGTAATGTTGTGTCTAATGACACTTGACATGAGGTGACATAGCGAAGCAGTCTGAGCAGATAGCAGGATGTCAAATTAGGGCCAAGAAGAAGAAGAAGAAAGCAACGTGGATCCCTCTGCAAATAACTTATTTTGTGAGATGTGTTTACAGCAAGTATTGTAATCCAAAATAGTGTTGCACAAATAAACACACCTGAAAATACAGATATCTGTCTTCTTCCAATAACCCAAAGTAATTACCTAAAACATATCTAAAGATAAGAAGACATTGTATACTACACTTCTGAATTGTCCTTCCTGCACAGCTTAAATGTGCAACTTACAGTATATGCTTTCACTGTACGGTTGGCTCAACCAGTCATGATGTGGGTGCACACACTTAACATAAACACACCCAGCTGGTTTTGCCCATTGCAGTTCCAATAATGTTTCATTCAAACAAGATGACTGCATCTTTAAAAAGCATTGACAAAAAACTGTGCATTGCTACTTTAAAAGTAAGAAGGACAAAAAGAAGAATATGGTGCCACAGATGATGGGAAGCTATAGATAGAGATTCCTTGTCAATAGCAGACAGATGTTGACATCTGCTTGGCAGTAGTTAATTGAAAAGCCTGGAATTATACTCAAATGTACCTTGCATTTATACATAGAGTTTATCTTAGAATAGAGCCACCTCTTAAACCTATCATCAAAGGAGAATGTTGATGTTTCACAATCACTGATTGCTTTTAATCAAAAACATTGTTTAACCCTCCATGCCAAGGTCTTCTTTAATTTCTAATTTCCACAGTATCTACACATAGCAGCTATGATATGATTATTGGCAAAAACAACACTTATGGTAGAGAAAAACAATTTTAAAAAGGAAAATGCAGGTAAGTGACAGAACACAAACTCTAGTCTCCTGAAAGTCAAATGCTTCCCAAACCTATCAACCAACTGACCTCCACGCCCTTGCTTCCCACTTTACTACAAAAGTACACGCTGCTTGCATTTAAAGTGACATGGTGTTTTTTGGATGCTTTTATATAGACCTTAGTGGTCCCTAATACTGTTTCTGAAGTCTCTTTTATATAGACCTTAGTGGTCCTCTAATACTGTATCTAAAGTCTCTTTTATATAGACCTTAGTGGTCCCCTAATACTGTATCTAAAGTCTCTTTCCCAAAATTCTGCCTTGGTGCAGAATTACAGCCACTAGAGCCAGTCCCACAATGAGCTTTCCTTATGACGTGCCATTTCTGTATTGGAGCTTTTTTTTTTTTTGGGGGGGCAAGGTGGAGGCTAGGGGTGGGGCTTTGACCAACTGCCACTTTGCTCGTTTGATAGCCATGATGTCTCTCTCTCATGGGCGGGCCAAATTCTCTGGGCGGGCAAAGGAGAGAAAGGGGAGGTAACCCTGTCCCTTATGACCTCATAAGGTGCAAGATTCCAGCTTGGCCCATCTGAGCATTCCTTTTCTCAAAGGCAGATTAGGATACCCAGGGCTCGGTTTATACCTATCGCCATTTCTAGCCACTGGGGGACCATAGGCAGGCTGGGGGAATTTATATTGTTAAAAAACCTCATAAAGTGACATTTCTGCCATGGGACCTTTAATTTTAATTAACCTATATCCAACCTATACCTCCAGCCATTTCCTTCTTGAATACAGGTCAGGGGAGGAGTCTTCTTTGAACTCTTGGCTACCTCATTTCTTCCTCTTTTTTTCTTCTTTTCTTTCTTTATTTCTTTGTTGGTTATATATTCTAGTCTGTTGACTATATGTTTAGGATGTCAGAAACGTTGATAAAAGGGGTTGGTGATATAATGTAATGGATGCTGATGTTGTTGATTGAACTTGTATGTATTTATGTGTCTTGTATGTGTTCATACTTGCTGCACACTTAATCGCCCTTCGGGGACACAAATAAAGCTGAAGTTGAGAGTCACTGCCCAAGCGTCCACTAATAAAGGCTGTGAGATGTGGCTGAGGCAGAGAGGACACTGTGTTGACTTTTTGACTGTACAAACTGTAGGGACAAGACAGAACACAAAGACAGGACACAAACTGTCCAACAGATGATACACCAGGTGAATCACATGAGGGCGAGATGACAATCACAAAGGCGGGAAACACAAGGCAGTTAGTAAAACTAGAGACAAGACAGCACAGAAAACCAGACTATCAAAATAAAACAGGAAACAGAACATACAGAAATTCACAAGTGAACACCTGACCGGGGAGGAAACTAGGACACAAACAAGAGGAGACAAGACAGAACCAAAAAACAGAGAAGGAGGAACAGAAACAAAGCAATATACTAAAATCAACAATTAACACTATGATGGTACTAAACCTGAAATAAATTACAGTATTAAATACCAATTTGACACAATGTTCTAACATTCAGCAATTTTAGTTGCTTAAGTTTCAATTTGAGTTTGAATCTCTGTAATGAAATAACAATCTTCTTCTCTGGGGACTACCAACGTTAAACTTAACAACCGCACTCCTACTCACCCTCTGGCAGATTAGATAGAGACTCAGCCAAAGGCGGGAGTCTGGCACAACCACATCCGATTGGCCAAAACTATGTTTCTGTTAACCCTTTCCTTGACGTAGTTACAGGACAGACACACAGGATATTAAACCAGTTTCAACCCCTTTGAACCTGTAATTGTTTATCCTTTATCACTAACAGACAAGTTTGCAACTATAACTTCATGAAATTTAGGGGGTCTAAAATCGACAATGGTACTTACACATGCACGTTACAGCAGTAAACACTTTTTCTTTTTTATTAAGGTTTAGAATTGCTCCCATTACAATGTCCTGGAAGTTTGTTGTTGGCAGTTTATTTAGTTCCATTTACATTTTATATGAAACGTTAAATGAATTGAAATGACCATAGACCAAATTTTACCAGTGCAACATAACTTTGGAGAAAACCCTTCATAGTAATCAATAGCATCTCTCTTACAACCTACAACTTAATATATTAATAGTTTGTGTTGTGTGACACGTTGATCCTGTAACTGCATTTTAGCAGGTTAAATAGAGGATGGTCCCTTGCTCTCAATCTGCCACTGGATAAGGGATGTGTTGTCTGACCTGAAGCTTAAAAAAAATCAGATGTATTCTACGGGGCTGTAAAAAGAAATTTATTAAAGTGTGGAAATCTTTTTTTAAACTTTTTCTAAAAATACGTTTACTCTAGTACAGGAATAAATGTCTGACCCTTAATACACATGTGTGTCTTTTGACCTGATGTGCGGCCTCTGTTTAAATACTTACTGTGCCTTAATGACCTTTGGAATCTCAACTTCACTGTGCAATACTAAGTGCCTTGCGTTTTGTCTTTGCATTGTATACGCTGGGGTAATTTTGCATACTACAGTGCGCATTCCTCTATTAACCAGACTCATAATTCATTGAGTGACAGCAGGAGGGTTAGGTATGTTCGATGTGGGGTTTTTAAATGTCTTTTGAATTCATGTACATTGTGAAATTCAATATAAAAACTATTAAATAAGAAGAAGGGCAACGACCTTTTAAACATTTAAACTGAATATTACCCAGTTGTTGCCTACTGAGTTTCTTTTAACTGTGTGCAGGTGTGTGTGCTTTTTTTACACACTGACTCAGGTGAAGGACTTGACAATGTGTGTGTGTGTGTGTGTTTTGGGTGAATATGGCATGAGATGATCACAGAGATTTGAAAGTAGACCGAAGCCACAGTCATGTTAACAAGGTCTACATGTACCGTGAAGCATGGTGGGCTGTCTAATGAAAAGCAGAAAAGTGTGTGTGTGTGTGTGTGTGTGTGTGTGTGTGTGTGTGTGTGTGTGTGTGTGTGTGTGTGTGTGAGAGAGAGTGTGTATGTGTGTGTGTGTGTGTGTGTGCTGGTTAAGCTGCATACCTTAGTGAGAAGGTGTGACACTATAATGCTTATTATTTCCCAATGAACACGAGGTACTTCCTGTTTACAGACTTCATAGCAACAAGACACTTTGAGGAGCTGCTGCTATCATGTTCAGGGTTACACTGATGATTTAAAAGTTGTTAGTTATTAATGTGAGCAAATAAACTTCCAATGTTTGATAGAATATGATGATGAATGCATGATACAAAATATATACAACCAGTATCTTTTTTTGAAAAAGCTGGACTTGCATCCTTAATCATTATGTTAAGCACTAGCATTAACATTACAGTCCCCCTTTACCCAATCTGCATTTTGTTTACTATATTAACACATTTGAACTACAGTCGCTTTGACCTTTCTTATAATACAAGCTATTGGGCGGCTGTGGCTCAGTGGTAGAGTGGTTGCCTGCCAATCGGAAGGTTGGAGGTGTGAATGTGTGTAAGTGTTTATCGGCTGAGCAGGTGGCACCTTGTACGGCAGCCTCGTAAACAGTGTGTGAATGGTGGATGATGTAAAAGCGCTTTGAGTAGTCGCTATATAAATTTACATTAAGCGTATTCAAACTTCTAATGAAGTTTGAATAAGTTCGAAAGCCACAGAGCATGATTTCAAAATGTCCTTAATGTCACTCCACACAACCTTTAAAAACAGTGTCTTGTTAAAATAACTTTTATTTGACCATATGGCCTTAGCAATAAACAAGATGTTTTATTTTTATTTTAAGGAATTGATTAAGGCACCAACACCATTTTAAAAGTATTGTTTTATGACCGGTATCGGAAAAAAGATTAAACGATACCCAACCCAACTCTTGGTCCTCCACACGATAACTAGACACCAATCCTATAAAGCAAATTATGAAATAGGAGAAGTTTCCCCAGTCTGACATCTGAAATTTTTTGTTTTGTTTTTAATGTCGTGATATAGGTCTTAAATTTTATTTATAATGGTCTTAAAAATGTCTTTAAAAGTCTTAAATTTGACTTGCAAACCTGCAGAAAAACTGTTTTTGCAGCATTATGTACATAAAAGTCTAAACCTGGTAAGAAGATGCTGACTAGGAAGCTTAAACTGTCCAGTGATTTCTCTTGTTTATTGGCAAGGACAGTAGGAAGGGAAATACATGAGTTTCCCTCCCCAGGTAACTTTACCTGTCCCTGAGGATTCAATTCAATTCATCCATCCATCCATCCATCTTTATCCGCTTATCCGGAGTCGGGTCGCGGGGGCAGCAGCTCCAGTAAGAGACCCCAAATTTCCCTTTCCCGAGCCACATCAACCAGCTCCGACTGGGGGATCCCGAGGCGTTCCCAGGCCAGGTTGGAGATATAATCTCTCCACCTAGTCCTGGGTCTTCCCCGAGGCCTCCTCCCAGCTGGACGTGCCTGGAACACCTCCCTAGGGAGGCGCCCAGGAGGCATCCTTACCAGATGCCCGAACCACCTCAACTGGCTCCTTTCGACGCGAAGGAGCAGCGGCTCTACTCCGAGCTTAAACTTAAACTTAAACTCCTTCACTTGGGGTAAGGATTCACTCCCCACCTGAAGAAAGCACTCCATCGGGTTCCTGCTGAGAACCATGGCCTCAGATTTAGAGGTGCTGATCCTCATCCCAGCCGCTTCACACTCGGCTGCGAACCGATCCAGTGAGTGCTGAAGGTCACAGACCGATGATGCCATCAGGACCACATCATCTGCAAAAAGCAGCGATGAGATCCCGAGCCCACCGAACTGCAACCCCTCCCCGCCCCGACTACGCCTCGATATCCTGTCCATAAATATTACAAACAGGATTGGTGACAAAGCGCAGCCCTGGCGGAGGCCAACCCTCACCTGGAACGAGTCCGACTTACTGCCGAGAACCCGGACACAGCTCTCGCTTTGGTCATACAGAGATTGGATGGCCCTGAGAAGGGACCCCCTCACCCCATACTCCCGCAGCACCTCCCACAATTTCTCCTGGGGTACCCGGTCATACGCCTTCTCCAGATCCACAAAACACATGTAGACTGGTTGGGCATACTCCCAGGCCCCCTCCAAGATCCTTGCGAGAGTGAAGATCTGATCCGTTGTTCCACGGCCAGGACGGAATCCGCATTGTTCCTCTTCAATCCGAGGTTCGACTATCGGCCGAACCCTCCTTTCCAGCACCTTGGAGTAGACTTTACCAGGGAGGCTGAGAAGTGTGATACCCCTGTAATTGGCACACACCCTCTGGTCCCCCTTTTTGAAGAGGGGAACCACCACCCCGGTCTGCCACTCCTTAGGCACCGTCCCAGACTTCCACGCAATGTTGAAGAGGCGTGTCAACCAAGACATCCCCTCCACACCCAGAGCCTTCAACATTTCTGGACGGATCTCATCAATCCCTGGGGCTTTGCCGCTGTGGAGTTGTTTGACTACCTCAGCGACTTCCACCAGGGAAATTGACGACAATCCCCCATCATCCTCCAGCTCTGCCTCTACCACAGAGGGCGTGTCAGCTGGATTTAGGAGTTCCTCAAAGTGCTCCTTCCACCGCTCTATTACCTCCTCAGTTGAGGTCAACAACGTCCCATCCTTACTGTATACAGCTTGGATGATTCCTCGCTTCCCCCTCCTGAGGTGGCGAACGGTTTTCCAGAAGCACCTTGGTGCCGACCGAAAGTCCTTCTCCATGTCTTCTCTGAACTTCTCCCACACCCGCTGCTTTGCCTCTGTCACGGCAGAGGCTGCAGCCCTTCGGGCCCGACGGTACCAATTCAATTCAATTCAATTTTATTTATAGTATCAATTCATAACAAGAGTTATCTCAAGACACTTTACAGATAGAGTAGGTCTAGACCATACTCCAAAATTTACAAGGACCCAACAGTTCTAGTAGTTTCCTCCAGAGCAAGCAACAGTGCGACAGTGGCAAGGAAAAACTCCCCTTTGGGAAGAAACCTCGGACAGACCCAGGCTCTTGGTAGGCGGTGTCTGACGACCGGTTGGGGTTAGAATGAAGAGTGGCAATAACAGTCCCAAAAAAAATAGTAGTTTGTAGTAGTTCTTTGTAGTAGTTCATGGCATAGCAGGGCACTGTGCAGCATTACAAGGCACAGCAGGACGTAGCTGGGCACCGCAGATCGTGGCAGGGAAGGGAACGTGTAGCGGGACCATGGCAACAGCTGCAACCATGATTTTGGACCCTCCCTGATCCGAGGAAACATGCTGGGAGAAAAAGAACAAAAGGACTCCGGGGAATGACTCCCAAGAGCTAGGTTAGTAACAAGCATTTCTGGGACATAGACACAAAAATAGGAAGATAGAAAGATAGGAGAGAGGAGAGAGGAGCTCAGTGTGTCGAAGGAAGTCCCCCAGCTGTCTAAAACTATTACAGCATAACTAAGAGAGACAGGGTAAAGAGAGGAGTCTGGTCAGGCTAGAACTCTCCCCAACCGGATCGGGCTGTATGCCAAGTCTCCCTTTAGTTTTATTATATTCTTGATTATATGATAGATGGACGAGAAGCAGGTGGGCCGGGTTAGAGCTCTCCTCCTTCCCTGCCCATGCACCACACACTAGCTTCTCCATTAGCTGCAGCAATAGTCCTCCAGCATGGCTCCTGCCATTTGTTGGCCCCTTTGTTGTGATACCTACTTAAAATATAAAAGTGAACAGAGCCTTCAATGAGATATCTGAAAACTGAATTCTGGTTTTATGTGTCGATGCAGCACACCACCACTCATTCGGCATGCCATTCATACTCTCTCCATCTCTCTCCCTCTCTCTTTGACCCCAGCTTGCTCGCTCTGTCCAGGTATCTGAAAAAGGGAGAGAGTAAAGGTAGGGTGGAACATGAATGGTTGACATGGTTGGGACCAGAACAATGAGTGGAGTCAGGAAATCAAAGGCTTTAATACAGGGAACCAGGTCAGTGGAGGACTCTTGTCCTCCATAAACATAATGTCATTGTCATGTACATAGGCTGGCGATCTGTGGACTTTACATTGGGTGGCTATATAAAACAGGGGCCAAAGAGTTGGCAAAGTAGTGTTCAATCTCAGCAACTAAAGAAAGCATGTTTATTTGAAAAATGAATTGTATAATTCATAACTATGTGCTAATCTGTTTTAATCTGTTAGTCAATTCAGGAAATTTGATTCCTAATGAAATTTGACTTGTAATGTGGAATCAAATAAAGTATATATTTTTTTTTTTAAAACAATGTGTGTGTGTGTGTGTGTGTGTATGAATGTGAGTATGTGTGTGTTTAGGTCAATCATTGCTTTCACAGAGCAGCTATATGCACCAGATCGTCCTGATTACTTCCTCTGGCTGATTACTGACCAGACACAGCCTCAACCATGTGTGTGCTTGTGTGTGGGTGTGTGTGTGCATGCATGTGTATGTGTGTGTGCATGTGCGTGTGATTAGGGGCGAGACTTTTTAAGGCCTGAGGCTATTCACAGTGCCACGGCAGGCTGACATCAGTTTCAAATGTGTGCATGTGTGTGTTCCATCATCTCGGCCTCCCCCTCCAACCCTTTTCTTCCTTAGCCCTCTGTGCAACTCTTCCTCTGCTCAACCACTTGACCACATAGTGAAAAAAAGACAAAACAATCCAAGGAAATTGGTGGAAACAGTCTATGTGTGTAATTTGTCTATTCTGTGTTTGAGTTTATCTTACAGTGCACATCTTAAGGTCTCAGCATGGTCTCTGCGCTAAACCATGCACCGTCACCTCTGGGACTATGAGCTCACTGTCCACAACAACCACTGTGTACATATGTGCGCATGTCACGCTTGTGGGAGTTGCCACTCTGAACAAATCTACAGCAACCACACAAAGAGGCCGCCCTTAAAGTCAACGTAAGCAACAAAAGTCGCACATGGTTTTTATTTGTTAAAACGTTCACAATGACTGCATGTTCACAACACATTCTTCTACTTGCATCTTCAGGCTGCATTCACATAGCAAGTGGTAGCTCCTATTTGCTGCAGGTTGGTGTGGCGGTGAGAGTGTCACTAAAACGGCCCATTTTTAGTGACGTACTATTGTGTTATTTAACCTCCCAATGTAGCACAACTAGACTTTTATTTTATTTTATATTTTGCAATTATTCTTTGCGTCAGTTTTTATGAAATCAACATTTTTGATACTTGAAGGCAGCTTCATTTCACAAAGAAAGGGAGAATAAATAAAGAAGGGACTGTGCTTTGTGCTGGAGCTTGTTGCAGGAAACAATCAGCTGTTCCACAAACTCTTGGGCAGTTCAGTGCTTGTGTTTGGTGTTTCATATGGCAGCGATAAAGGCAGTGATTTTTCCTGTTTCCTGTACGGGACTCTCACACCGCCTCAAACCACACTGACATGCACAAAAATTGTGTATATTATGCACAAACAAATTTGTGTAGCTAACTATGAAAACACCAACTTTGCCATATCTTGGCTAAAATTAATGCTAATGCCCATTTCTGCTAAAAAGTTTTTTCAAAATATCGCGCAATGCGCAAAACCAACTTTTTCGAACTCATCCTAGGCCGTGCGACCGCTGTGCATGAAACTTAAATGTTATCAGCAAAGACCTTGAGGACATTGTCTCACATCTCTCCATGATGCTCTCTACTAAATTTGCTGAAGATTGCTATTAGGGGGCACTATAATCAACGCAGACCAATTTGGGCCATTTTATCCCTTCTGAGGTCGACTGCGTCGAACTTTATAATTTCATAATATAACTGGTACACACATACTGTCTTTTGGAGCTAAAAGCCAACAGTCGCCCCGTTCTGCTAATTTTTTGTTGTCTTCCAATCCCTTACAGAAGGTTTTGTAGCCTAGAAGCCAAGAGTTTTTCAGGGTCATTGTTCAATTAATCTGTACTGTTACATGCAAGATTGATACACTGTGTCATAAATGAAACTAATTTGTCCTTTATATATATTATTATAATGTTCAATATGTTTATTTTTCCACTGGATGAGTCCAAATATATAGAACAACAAATGCTACACAAATGCTTGTGTGGCATTGCTGTGTGTGGGATATCAATATACAATATCTGTGAGATTCATGTTCTGTTTAATTTTTTATTCTTCTGTCTTTATGGTCCTACAACCTTTTTAACATTCAAGTGATCTCAGTGCAGCACAAATATTCTAATAGCCCAGTTTGTCCTAAAAAGAAATGATGTTCATAGATTGACTATGGACAACAGGGTTGATGTTTTACAAGTGGACCAGAGGTGTTAGAAAATCCTTTAGGGCTCTGGGATAATTGCAATGGCATTGTACCTTGCAAGCTCACACTTCTTGATATTTCCTGCTTTGGAAGACAACAAAAAATTAGCAGAACGGGGGCGACTGTTGGCTTTTAGCTCCAAAAGACAGTATGTGTGTACCAGTTATATTATGAAATTATAAAGTTCGACGCAGTCGACCTCAGAAGGGATAAAATGGCCCAAATTGGTCTGCGTTGATTATAGTGCCCCCTAATAGCAATCTTCAGCAAATTTAGTAGAGAGCATCATGGAGAGATGTGAAACAATGTCCTCAAGGTCTTTGCTGATAACATTTAAGTTTCATGCACATCGGTCGCACGGCCTAGGATGAGTTCGAAAAAGTTGGTTTTGCGCATTGCGCGATATTTTGAAAAAACTTTTTATATATATATATATATATATATATATATATATATACATCAAATGGCTTGTGGACACCTACTTGGGTGTGCCACAATAGCACAACATAAAACACAGCATTTTCAGCGGAGTTTAGGTGCTGTATTTAATATGGTCCATTAGTGAAGTAGCAATGATGTGATTGATTTGAGGTGGGGGTGGATATATTTTGTCCCCAACAAATATAATTTAGTAGAGGCAGGGATATGTAGACCACAAGGGGGGAAATCCCCTGCGATTAACATATTTAATGGCAATTAATCTCATGATTGTCTATAGTTAAGTCGCTATTAATTGCAAATTTATTACACATTTTTATTTATCTGTTCTAAATGTGCTTTTAAAGAGATAGGTTTTTATAGTTCATATCAAAATGGGAGCAGACACATATGCTTGCTTAATGCAAATTATTGCAACAATCCAAAAAAATGACCAATACTGTGCAGAATATTTTTCAAAATAACCTAAAATGTACCATTTGCTACCAATAATTCCTGTCTTAAAATTAAGTTTATTTTAGGAGATAAAATCTCATTTCTTTTTAACAGCATGTAATTATCTGATGATGGCTGCACTGTTACAGCTGCCACTGTGATTCTCTGAATGAGTTGGTGATATATCACATTATATGGTCAAGCTATGTTTGAGACTGAGAATATGACCAAACACTGTTAAATTTAATATCTTATAAAAACCTGATTCTGGGCAGCACTTGGTAGAGCCTCCCCATCCTGTTGCAGACTTATTAGAGCTGTGTCATCAGCATATTTAATAAAGTGCCCGTTTTGTAAAGTGGTAGTGCATGAATTTGTGTATAGAATAAATAGTAAAGGAGATAGAACACATCCTTGTGGAGAGCCTGTGGATGTTGTCTTTGCATCAAACAGAGATGAGCCCACTCTGACCCGCTGGACTCTACTGGTAAGAAAGTCCATGATCCAATAAATAAAACCTGTATTAAGATAGAATTTAATGACTTAAATCTCTGCAAGAATCTCAGGTTGTATGGTATTAAAAGTAGATATAGTAGAATAGAATCTTAGCATGAGTCTTTGGTTTCTCAAGCTGAGTGTGCAAAAGGTTTATTAATGTCAGAATTGCACCATCCACCCCCCTGGAGGCTTGATAAGCAAAATGCAGCAGAGGGTCCATAAAATGGTGGGTTTAGGATACAATGTACCTCTTAACCTGACGCTCCAGGCACTTCATGACCAGTGATGTCAGCGCTATTGGTTGGAAGTCCTTGGACACTGTGGGTCTTGGTACAATTTTGGATGTTTTCCACAGGTTAGGGACTATACAGTGGTTAAGAGAGGAGTTAAAAATGTCAGTGAACACAGGGGCTAACTGTTCTGCACAGTGCTTAAGGATATTACCACTGATTTTGTCAGGCTTTTCCATGGATTACAGTACTAAAAAGGTGAAAGACATCAGGAAAGATTCAGGAGTTGTAGGGGCAGCACAATGCTTCTTTAGGAAAAGGATTTACGAAAAGAAGAACGGGACAAGAATGGGACAGTTGGATTTAGGAAAGTGACACGCGGGACAAGAACTCTGGGCGCTACCCAGCTTCAATTGGCTACCCTACATAGCTAAAGCTACAAGATAGCATGGCTAGCTTGACATGGAAAGGATGTCATGTCTGCCAGATTTAATATTACATCACTCAGCCCTGGCTCTCGCTGCCTACCAACTAGATAATTTTTCTTCCAACAAATGTTGACAAAACTGCAAATCTAATCTTCCCTTGAAATCCCCCCCACTCCCTTTATTTTGTGTTTAACAAAGCTTTAGTTAAGTGTGTGAATAAAGCTTTAAACAAAACTATGGGAGTGAACATGAATCTAAAGATCTCCATTTGATCTCCAGTTGATCTAAGTTGATAGGGAACCAGCATCAAGGTATTCACTCAGCATGTACACTACTAATCCATCTGTATTATCCTGGCTTTGTGTTTGTGTGTGTTGGTCTGTCTGTCTGTGATGTGGTTCTTCCTTCTCTATTAAAATGTGATTCTAAAGTCTGCAACATGACGTGTATATAGTAGTACATTGACAACAAAAGCAAGCACAAGACAAAATCTGCAAATCAACATTTGAGAGCACACAGGGCTCATCAGAGCAGAGTTAGGTATATCAGAGTGCAATGCAGATCACGCATGTGCATTTCTGAGTCTGCTCACTCTGTTTTATCCAGCTGTTTCTGCTTCTGAGCACTTGAGATCAAGAAAGGTTTGCTTGCCAACCACTTTGACTAGCAAGCTGCAACAAGACACAGCCACATCAGGATGTCAGATCTTTTCAAAGGTAACATCTACAAAAGTCATCTTTTGAAGATTTCTAATGCTCTGTAAGAGCAATTGGTAACCATATGACTATAAATGAACATGTGATTTACATAACTTGTTAGACATTTAAAGGATAATTTCCATTTGCACTACTTCCACCTAAAAATATGCAAAAATTGTCTGATGTTACTATTTGTTACACAAGTTACACAACATAGGTAGGGCAGGAATTTAGCCTGAATAGCATTACTAATCTTGAAACCTATTTTTGTTATACTATGCTATTACTGTAATAACATTAAGTTTGTTTGTGTCAGTTTGAACCCTGTACATGTACTGGGTATTTATTTCAAATACAGGTACTACGGTATTACTGGTGGATTACAATAAGAGCATACAGTAGTTACTAGGGATGAGCGAGTACAGCATTATCTGTATCTGTATCTGTTTACCACATGGACTATCTGTATCCGTATATGTACTCGGACTAGGCGGGGCCTAACCCGGAAGTGGACAGAATTTAACCCGGAAGTGGGTCGGGTTGTCTTGAAATGGACGGGGCTTTAACTGGTATGTTATTTTAAGCATGTAATTAATATGAGTTGATCAGAAATTGTTATAGTTATTGCTGATTAGAAAACTATTTACATGACAGCATCGAGCTTCAGATCAATGGTGTTGTCATGGTAACACAACAAGTTTTGCAACAATGAATACAACACATGCGGTTGCAATTATGAAGTAAAATGTAATGAACAAGAGTTTTCATACTCAATATAACTTTCTTTTTTTAACTTTAAATTTTTTTTATGATCAGTGTGATTTTTGTTTTTGGTTATTTTTTATTTCCACACCAGGTATGTGTGAGTGTGTGTATGTGTGTAAGTAAGAGAGAGACACAGAGAGAGAGAAAGAGAGAGAGGGCGAAACCGAAGTAAAAAACAAACATGAAGCTGAAAAAACCCTAAACGTTAACAGAACAGACCCACGGACCTGATTGACTGAGAGAGAAAGGGAGAGGGAGAGAGAGAGAGAGAGAGAGAGAGAGACACAGAGAGAGAGGGAGAGAGAGAGGAAGAGGGAGCGTTGTTCTCCGTGTTCTGTGTGTGTGTGAATGAGACGAGCGTGTGTGTGTAGGGGGGGCTGTGACTATCACAGAACGCAGCGCGGTAAGCTTCGGAGTTTTATTCAATCCAAGTACAGATATTGACTCGTATTACTCGTATAATACTTGTACTCAGCAAAAGTGCTTTATCCGTACCGGATACTCGTTTCAACCGAGTACTCGGCTCATCCCTAGTTACACCAGTATCTGATTAACTTTTCAGATGGTATTTTGCTAGCTTTGTTTCTACCTCCAGGCTAACTCTTTTCCTCCCACCTCCAGCTAGCTAGCTTTGTTTCTAGCTCCAGGCTAACCTTTTTCTCCCACCTCCAGCTAGCTAGCTTTATTTCTAGCTCCAGGCTAATTCTTTTCCTCCCACCTCCAGCTAGCGAGCTGTGCTCTGCTCCTGTCGGCTAATCTTGTCAGCTCATCCTTCTGTTTCTTCCAGTCTCAGATTCTCCAAGGGTAAATGTTGAAATGTCTCACAGCTTCTTCACACCTCTGCACACTTTAAAACTCCTTTTGTTTTGTTGTTGAAAAGTTTGTCATTCTCTGCTGTCACTAAATGAGACCCGTGTTACATCCAATGTAGCTGCTGTCATCTGTTGGCACCTGTACATTACTACACACTACACACACTACAGCCGCACACTAATTAAAAAAACGGGTAGGACAATACGTTACATGAGTACCGTAATCCAGAAAAACAAAGTCTGGAAAAAGTGTGAATATATTGTTGAATCTGTTAAATTAAATTGGTAGAAATGTACATTACGATAAACTTGAATACACATTATATGAAAGGCATTTAGGAGATTATCCACACTAAATCCACACAGAAATCACAATTAATGATTTTTTAAACTATTTATTTGTATGATACAGCTGCAAATAAGTATTTGAACACCTGTCTATCAGCTAGAATTCTGACCCTCAAAGACCTGTTAGTCTGCCTTCAAAATGTCCACCTCCACTCCATTTATTAACCTAAATTAGATGCACCTGTTTGAGGTCGGTAGCTGCATAAAGACACCTGTCCGCCCCATACAATCAGTAAGAATCCAAATACTAACATGGCCAAGACCAAAGAGATGTCCAAAGACACTAGAGACAAAATTGTACACCTCTGCAAGGCTGGAAAGGGCTACGGGGAAATTGCCAAGCAGCTTGGTGAAATAAGGTCCACTGTTGGAGCAATCATTAGAAAATAGAAGTAGCTAAACATGACTGTCAATCTCCCTCGGACTGGGGCTCCATGCAAGACATCATGGTTTGAAATAATGCATGGCACGGAAGGTTCCCCTGCTTAAACCAGCACATGTCAAGGCTCGTCTTAAGTTTGCCAATGACCATTTGGATGATCCAGAGGAGTCATGGGAGAAAGTCATGTGGTCAGATGAGACCAAAATAGAACTTTTTGGTCATAATTCCACTAACCGTGTTTGGAGGAAGAAGAATGATGAGTGAAGAATGATGAGACCATCCCAAGAACACCATCCCTACTGCGAAGCATGGGGGTGGTAGCATCATGCTTTGGGGGTGTTTTTCTGCACATGGGACAGGGCGACGGCACTGTATTAAGGAGAGGAGGACCGGGGCCATGTATTGCGAGATTTTGGGGAACAACCTCCTTCCCTCAGTTAGAGCATTGAAGATGGGTCGAGGCTGGGTCTTCCAACATGACAATGACCCGAAGCACACAGCCAGGATAACCAAGGAGTGGCTCTGTAAGAAGCATATCAAGGTTCTGGCGTGGCCTATCCAGTCTCCAGACCTAAACCCAATAGAAAATCTTTGGAGGGAGCTCAAACTCTGTGTTTCTCAGCGACAGCCCAGAAACCTGACTGATCTAGAGAAGATCTTTGTGGAGGAGTTGGCCAAAATCCCTTCTGCAGTGTGTGCAAACCTGGTGACCTCTGGAACTGCAAACAAAGGCTACTGTACGAAATATTAACATTGATTTTCTCAGGTGTTCAAATATTTATTTGCAGCTGTATCATACAAATAAATAGTTTAAAATCATACATTGTGATTTCTGGATTTCTTTTTTTTAGATTATGTCCCTCACAGTGGACATGCACCTACAATGACAATTTCAGATCCCTCCATGATTTCTAAGTGGGAGAACTTGCAAAATAGCAGGGTGTTCAAATACTTATTTTCCTCACTGTATCTACAGTTTAACAGAGGAGAATGGAGTCACTGGTTTGAGATTTGGCAAATATTTGGGCCTTTTTGAAGAAATGTAAATAGTATGTGCTAGGGATGAGCGAGTACAGCATTATCTGTATCTGTATCTGTATCTGTAAACCATATGAATTATCTGTATCTGTACTCGGACTGGGTGGGGACAGGATTTCAGGTTGTCTTGAAATGGGCGGGGCTTTAACCGGTATGCTATTTTAGGGATGCAATTGATATGGGTTGATCAGAAATTGTTATATTTATTGCAGATTAGAAAACTATTTCCATGACAGCATCCGCATTGAGCTTCAGATCAAGGTCATGGTAACAAACGAACTATATACAGAACAAGTTTTGCAATAATGAATACAACACATGCAATTGCAATTATGAAGTAAAATGTAATAATGTAACAAGAGTTTTCGTACTCAATATAACTTTCTTTTTTTAACTTTTAATTTTTTTATGATGATTTTTTTTGTTTTTTGTTCTATTTTTAATTTCCACACCAGGTATGTGTGAGTGTGTGTGTGTGTGTGTGTGTGTGTGTATGTGTGTGTGAGTGAGTAGGAGAGAGACAGAGAGAGAGAGAAAGAAAGAGAGGGGGGGGCAGGGGGACTGTGTTCTACGGATCAAATAGATTGAATAAATTAGACCCAGCAAACGGTTTAAAAAAAAAAAAAAAAATTCCGACAGGCAGACGCGAGTCACATTCTACCAAGCACCATGTCTGAACAAACCCCACGTTTACCAGAAACCTACTGGTTACTATGTAAGTACTACAAACCGAAGTAAAAAACAAACCTGAAGGAAAAGACCCGCAGACCTGAGTGACTTAGGGAGAGGGAGACAGAGAAAGAGTTTTAATGTTTATTTTTGCATATATGAAAACTGTTTTAGACACACAAATGCTTGTGTAGCATTGATGTGGGTGCAATATCAATAAATATGACATTAGTATGTTGAATATTGGCATAAGTAAATGTCATGAGGGCAAAAGTGTCTGGACTTTCTTTGAAAAAATGTTTTTTTTTTAAAAAGAACCAAAAACAAAAAAAATCACACTGAACATAAAAAATTAAAAGTTAAAAAAGAAATATTGAGTATGAATACTCTTGTTCATTACATTTTACTTCATAATTGCAACCACATGTGTTGTATTCGTTGTTCCAGAATTTGTTCTGTATATAGTTTGTTACCATGACAACACCATTGATCTGAAGCTCAATGCTGTCATGTAAATAGTTTTCTAATCAGCAATAAATATAACAATTTCTGATCAACCCATATCAATTGTATGCTTAATATAATGTACCGGTTAAAGCCCCGCCCATTTTTAACCACTTCTGGGTTAAATCCTGTCCACTTCCGGTTTAGGCCCCGCCCTGTCCGATTACAGATACAGATAATTTATGTGGTAAACAGATACAGATACAGATAATGCTGTACTCGCTCATCCCTACAGTGATACAGTATATGATACAATATATGATACAGTAGCTACCAATATCTTTGGTATCTATCTAATGTTTACTGTATATCTGTAGATATATTTACATTTGTACCTTGTCAGTTTTTTCATACTTAAAGTAAGTTTAAGTTTAAAGTTATTTAAATACGTAACTAAAGTTTCTTTCATAGGACTTAGACAACAAAAACATTTCCTTTCGCCTACAAATAGAATATCTGATAACATTATCACAACAAACCATTCTGTATGTATGCATCATTTGTAAAAAAAAACATTAATGTCAACTATTGACATGTAAAAAACCCATATACTTTATGTATGCTCCCCCACTTTAAATATAGAAAGTAGCTAATAAAGTTGAAAACAGGAAACATTATGTTTATCTGTTATTGATGTGTCTTAAGGCCAGAGTGTGACTGAAACAAAGTAGTTTGTATGAAATATCGTCTAAAGGCAAAAGAGTTTACAGCCATTCTAAATGACCACAATCAAGGGCAGGGCTCAAAGGTTTGAGGCCGAGTCAAGACTGATCCCAGGACTGAAAAAAAAGTCTTATGCATTACAGTATCAAGGCAATCATTTTGGGTTATTTGTTGGTATAAAAGCCAAAACAGTGTCACAACACCCAGGATTTGTAAGTATAGCCATTCCCCTGGATATCATTTAATCTAATCTAAAGAAAAAAGAACGACATATGGTGATACCTCATAATAGTAATGTTAGAACTGATACAAACACTAATTCATTACTATTACCACTGCTACAGTAGGTACTAGTACTGAGCATTTGAGCAACTAAATATAGCAATTAGGGATGAGCCGAGTACTCGGCTGAAACGAGTATCCGGTACGGATAAAGCACTTTTGCCGAGTACAAGTATTATACGAGTAATACGAGTCAATATCTGTGCTCGGATTGAATAAAAGTCCTCAGCTGACCATGGCTGCGTTCTGTGATAGTCACAGCGCCCCCCCAAACACACACACGCTCTGCTCACTCTGTCACAGAACACGGAGAACAGCGCTCCCTCTCTCTCTCTCTCCCTCTCTCTATCCCTCTCCCTCAGACATTCGGGCCGCGGGTCTTTTCCGTTAACGTTTAGGGTTTCTTCAGCTTCAGGTTTGTTTTTAACTTCGGTTTGTAGTACTTACATAAGAACCAGTAGTTTTCTGGTGAACGTGGGGTTTCAGACATGCTGCTTGGTTTAAATGCAACTCCCGTTGCGTCTCTGCCGCCTGAGATTTTTTTTTTTTTAACTGTCAGCTGGGTGACAGTTAGCTCATTGAAACTCTACTGCCGTAGTTACTGGCTGGCTCAGCAACATTTGGTAATGTTTGCTAGCATACGTACTGGCTAACTATAGCCAGTTAGCTTTGTGTGTAACATAACAAAAACCCATCCATCTTGTAGGAGCAAAGCTTACTATTTCATTCAATAAAATTATAGTTTGGGAATCATGTGATGGGCTGGACAGAGATGGCGGCTTAAGGTGTAGCTCATGGCCCAGCTCATGTTATATGGTTCCAACTTTGATATTTTAACACTTTGTGCACGTTAGAGTTACTTGAAGCGGAATGTCAAATAAGAACAAAGTCCACTGCGGAGATGCAGACACCATTGCAAAGGCATGGCTGGAGAAACAGAAAGGCTACCTCGAACCATGTTTTCTCAGATTCAATCTCAGATTCAACAGATGGGGATCAACAACGACAATAAACTAACTGCTATCCATGCCCAGCTAGCATCCCTGACTGCAAGCCTTGGCTCTATCAGATCTAATGTGAATAACCTAAAAACCACTGTGGAAAGCAACATAAGAATTCTTGACAGCCATGGCCACGTTTTTCAAGAGCTGGAGCTAGCAGATTTGGAAGACATAAACCAAAGATGCAACATCCGCATCGTCGAGGCTGAAAGAAGGGCTAGAAGGTGCTAATGCTTTCCAGTAGCTCTCACGCTCTTTGCCTAAGCGGTTCCCGAACCAAGCAGATGCTCAAATAGAGATTATGAGAGCCCACCAAAATTACAGTGATATCCCAAGAAGAACACCACTACTAATTGCATGTTGATTTACAACGTGCTTCGCTACATAACCAGGCAGGCGATCCTACAAGCTAAGCGGAAATCCGCTTGTCATTGAGTGCTGGAAAACTTGTTTCTCCGTGGATTACAGCACCTACACGGTTAAGTGGCGGCAAGACTTCTATCAAACCATGGATTTAGCACGAGTCAAGGGTCTGGATTTTTTCCTGCTTTATCCGGCAACACTGAAGATCAGAGACGGCGCCCAGTATACAGCATTCACCTCCGTCGGGGATGCTATGTGAACTATGTGAACCAGGCTGTGCCCTATCCTCCTGCAGCAGTAGGGAGAGCCGACGCTTACCCCCAATTTCCACCGAATCCGTAACGGTTGTGGCTGTTACGCATTCGGTGGAAATTGGGGATTATTTTGCGGAGGGCTACATGGAGGAGGATCAGGACAGAAACAACAGCCTGATGAACATGGACCATTGGTTTGCCTTGTTCACCTAATGTGTCCTGGTTTTTTGTCACACTGTCTGATAAGATTACAGAGACTGTGTTTCTGAAGGCTATGTCGAGCCAATTCAATTGGGCCTACTCTCCATAGGTTAGCTGGGCCACTGCTAGGCTAGTGTTTCCTTTCCAAGGTTCTGTTTTGTAATTTTTGTTTCTTGTTTCTGTTGATGAAAAATGCATTTAATGTTAATTTAGTTTGGAACCAACTGCTGTTGCAACCAGGTATTTATGGGCTACTGTTCCATTTTTGCCGCCCCATATCCAATCTTGATTGCAGACCTACTTTGAGTGTTAGCCTTCTGGCTATGTTTCCCTCCATCTTCTTGCTTTTCATTTTTCACCATCTCGTATGTTCTAATTGTGTTTTATATGTTTTGTATGTTGTGGGACTTAACTTTGGATGCACTATTAGGATTAGGATTTAACAAAATGAAAGGCAGTAGCAATATCTACATGTACTTTCATTTAGAACGCAGCTTTTTTGAAAATGGGTGATCTTTCACTTTTAGTTTGGAATTGTGGCGGACTGAATGCTCCTCATAAACGAATCAGCACTCTGGGCTTACTAAGAAAGAGAAATGTTGACATTGCATTATTACAGGAGACACATTTTCTGCAGGTGGATACTGGCCATTTAGCCAACAGATTCTATCATCCAATTGCATCCTCCACAGCAAGCTTAAAAATGGCGTGACCATTGTTGTCAAACGGAATCTCCCACTTAAATGTGTTGTCCTCTTGGTCAGATGATACAGGGAGGATTCTGATTTCCACAACAGAATTAGGTGCCAGAAAAATTGCATTTGTGTCAGCTTACACTCCTAATGTTTTTGATGGCAATTTCTATAATACGCTCACTAATCAAATGCTGGAGTTAACAGACTCTTCTTCTGTTGTGGTTGCAGATTTCAATGCTGCGTGGGTGTAACTTTTTGGGAACAGCTGGACCCTTTCCTTCTTAACTTTTCTTTTGAAAAGCGTCAATTTTCAAGGGATTTTAACACAGCCTTAATATCCTTACTCTTGAAAAAAGGATAAGGATCCTACATTGTTCTAGCTATCTGCCTCTAAGCCTGCTTAACGCTGACATAAATATCTTTGCAAAACTCCTAGCCCGTTTGAGTCTCATTGGCAAAATTAGTGAACTGGGGATAATAGTGAACTCTTCAGCTCAGAAGCAATCATGGTGTCACACTTTATTGCACACACGAAAAGTGACATGAGTACGTTATTAAACGACTCATTTTACACTAAAATTAATTATGCACCTTAGGCTGTTCCATTCAGGAAATGTACACACAGGTTGAACATACCAGTTACACATAAGACAGCTGTTCATGTACAAAGAAACCCCACATCAAACAAGAACACATCAAACAGCCATGAAAAGTACATACCACACACCGATTGGAGTTAAGAGACAGGATAGCCTGGTGAGTTTAAATTGAGGGACTCTGAATTGCCTATTGCAATGGGTATCCTCTGTTTTAAACATGCAACCGGTTAGTAAATAATCTTTGTACAAATTTGGATTTGATTATTTAGTTTATTTTTTTTACTTTAATCTTTATTTGGTTTTGTGCATACAACCAAACATTTTGTTCAATTGAGAGTCTTACAACATAGGTATAAAAGGAAAAGAAATCAGTAAAGAAATATTCATGGCTACAGGTACCATTAAAGTACAAATCCAGTATCTTGAAATCTGTTAGGTCATAAACTATTTCCAATGCCAAAAATCATACATTTCTTCCATTTCTGAATGAAAATATTGTTTTAATAGTTGGGGGTTGAATGTTTAAAATGTTTGTTTTTTGTAATTGCTTTTTTACTTGCGATCATTAATATCTTTCTATTATTGATTATATAGTTAAGTTGTAAATTCCAGAGGCCGGACTGCACACCATGACACTGCATCACTGATTTCAGGAACAAAAAAAAATCTGGCTACTGGCTAATTAGTAATGTTACCGTAAATAACAATGCTGTAGCAGAAATGGCCGTAATCAGTAATGTTGATGGTAATTGTTGATTTTGTTAAGATGTGCCAAATTGTAATTTATAAGTGATTATTGGTCGGACTGTTTAGCCAAAGCTATGCAAGCGGCAGCTGTTACTTCATCCAAACATACTGGGCTTTAGCTGTCTAAAGCCAGAGAAATTAAACACGCTCATTTTTTTGTTAATGATTAAGACTTTGTTTCTCATTTATGGGAATAAATGTTCTTTGTTCAATTTTTGTTCATTTAAGAAAAAAATAATAATAAATGTTTATGATAATAAAGAGGCATGGTTTACTTATTAGGCTGTGATCCTGCGAATCTGGGGCACATAACAGTGATATATAATAAAAGATGTATCCTGGGATTAACTTTAATTTGTTTGAAAAAGTTATAAATAAAGGAAAAATGTATTGTTTCCCTAAAAGGGACAATTATATTGTTAACCACAATTATTTCAGAGACAATTAATTGTCCAGTAAAATTTGGAATTGTTACAGGCCTAATTATATCCAAGTAATAGACAAAGACACAGGTAAACAGCTGACATTTCTATGTGAAAAAGCATTGATTAATGGAAAATAAGAGGCTCTGTGTAGTGATGGGCTGGGCTTATGAGGTCCTTTCCCGGAGGTCTGCGCTCGCCACCAAGTGCACACTGGGACGGTTCAGACTGCAGTCAGGGTGGTTTGGAGGGTTTCAATTAGTGAAGCAGCAGGGAAGGCCTGTAACTTAACATGACACTGTTTGACCATCAAACACTTCTGATCTCGTGCTGCTCAAATTGAAGCTTGCTTTCCTTCTTTTTTCCCATTATTGTATTAACTACATAATGTAGTTAATTCACACATTACATAGTTTTGTATTGTGATGGTTGTAATAGATTCCAAAATGTGTCTAAACTGTGGAAGGCAAGAGCGGTGTCTTTACGTTAATACATCTGGATGATGGTAATGTCTTTGATAAGATCTAAGCTTCCCTCAACAGCGATAAGAAGCTGGTGAAGGAAAAGCTGTTAACCAAGTAGGAGGTTATGTTTTTTTATGTGAAATTGTCCTGAAATTCCCCTGGAATGCAGTCCTTACCACTGCTAACTCTACTGTTGACATGTGGACATAGACTGTATAAAACATATGGAGGACTGCAGAAGGACATGTGCCTATGACATATGATGTCACCAGACATTTCTTTTTACATGCTAATCTAACATGTAAAATGCTTTACCTGGAGGAAAAGCTATTACCGGATTCTCACCCATGAAATGCATGATGAAGCTGAAGGTACTGATACCTGGAATTAACCTTCTGGAGTCAAAAGCTCTGCTAGCATAGCTCAACAGGATAAAAATACATTTGTCATGTATTTAGATTAATAGCTTCACATGTTTTTTAACGAAAAATATTGACAGAATCCTTATATGTTACACTTAACAATATGTCCACTGGCAAATAGTGTTATTTTTTTGTGAATTAGATAAAACATAAAACTTTTCACCAAACATAGGGAGAGCGCAAACCCAGCCTCCCGTATTAGCATCTCTATTCACATGCCCATTAGTTTTTGTATTGCAGGAGGATCTAATCACACTGGACAACGCCCAGGGAAAGCAGACATAATGCAATGCATCTATTAGCATAATTCATTTGGATACAAGCTTTGCATTTTGGAAGATGGACGACATTCTGGACAGAGATGTCTCCACACAAGTGGGCAGATGACAACTAATGTTATACTGCCAATACTTTATCAATACCAACCGGTCAAATAGGCAATTTTTCAATCTGCTCCTTCTGCATGCATACTTTTTTAGGATTTTTTTGACTTTGACTATCCCCAGACTTTCACTGAGGGCCACCATCAGGTGGACAATGGCAACTTTGAATAAAATGTCTCTAACTACAGGATAAAATTTGGTTATCACACTCATGTTCTCCTCAGGATGAATTATAATAACTGTGGTGATCCTCTGACTTTTCATCTAGCACCATCATCAGGTGGACATTTTAATTTATCCAATATTTCTCATCTGTACCTTATTAGGGTCCTAATAAGGGAATTATTATTACGGCAAAGGAATAGCCTTTTAAAGGGGCTTAACATAGTCAAAAACTCACAAAATTTGGTGGTGGCATCAAGGCTGGTGAAAATTAATGTATTTTAAGGGTTTCTGGAATAGGCGCACAAAAATGGCTCACTAGCGCCCCCTACAAAGTTAAAGAAATTGCACCCCTGCAGTACGTTAAACGCACAAAACTTGGTACACATACAGTGGTGTGAAAAAGTGTTTGCCCCCTTCCTCATTTCCTGTTCCTTTGCATGTTTGTCACACTTAAGTGTCTCGGAACATCAAACCAATTTAAAAAATAGTCAAGGACAACACAAGTAAACACAAAATGCAATTTGTAAATGAAGGTGTTTATTATTAAAGGTGAAAAAAAAATCCAAACCATCATGGCCCTGTGTGAAAAAGTGATTGCCCCCCTTGTTAAAACATACTATAACTGTGGTTGTCCACACCTGAGTTCAATTTCTCTAGCCACACCCAGGCCTGATTATTGCCACACCTGTTCACAATCAAGGCATCACTTAAATAGGAGCTGCTTGACACAGTAAGGTCCACCAGAAGATCCTTAAAAGCTACACATCATGCCGAGACCCAAAGAAATTCAGGAACAATTGAGAAAGAAAGTAATTGAGATCTTTCAGTCTGGAAAGGGTTATAAAGCCATTTCCAAAGCTTTGGGAATCCAGCGAACCACAGTGAGAGCCATTATCCACAAATGGCGAAGACATGGAACAGTGGTGAACCTTCCCAGGAGTGGCCGGCCGCCCAAAATTACCCCAAGAGCGCAGCGACGACTCATCCCAAAAGGTCACAAAAGACCCCACAACAACGTCCAAAGAACTGCAGGCCTCACTTGCCTCAGTTAAGGTCAGCGTTCATGTCTCCACCATCAGGAAAAGACTGGGTAAAAATGGCCTGCATGGCAGAGTTCCAAGGAGAAAACCACTGCTGAGCAAAAAGAACATCAAAGCTCGTCTCAATTTCTCCAGAACACATCTTGATGATCCCCAAGACTTTTGGGACAACATTCTGTGGACCGATGAGACAAAAGTGGAACTCTTTGGAAGGTGTGTGTCCAAGTATATCTGGCGTAGAAGGAACACTGCATTTCATAAAAAGAACATTATATCAACAGTAAAATATGGTGGTGGTAGTGTGATGGTCTGGGGCTGTTTTGCTGCTTCAGGACCTGGAAGACTTGCCGTGATAAAAAGAACTATGAATTCTGCTGTCTACCAAGAGATCCTGAAGGAGAATGTCCGACCATCTGTTCATTTACTCAAGCTGAAACAAATTTGGGTTCTGCAGCAGGACAATGATCCTAAACACACCAGCAAGTCCACCACCGAATGGCTGAAGAAAAACAAAATGAAGACTTTGGAGTGGCCCAGCCAAAGTCCTGACCTGAATCCTATAGAGATGTTGTGGTATGACCTTAAATAGGCCGTTCATGCTCGAAAACCCTCTAATGTAACTGAATTAGGACAATTCTGCAAAGATGAGTGGGCCAAAATTCCTCCAGGACGCTGTAAAAGCCTCATTGCACGTTATCGCAAACGCTTGGTTGTAGTTGTTGCTGCTAAGGGTGGACCAACCAGTTATTAGGTTTAGGGGGCAATCACTTTTTCACACAGGGCCATGATGGTTTGGGTTTTTTTTCACCTTTAATAATAAACACCTTCATTTACAAATTGCATTTTGTGTTTACTTGTGTTGTCCTTGACTATTAAATTGGTTTGATGTTCCGAAACACTTAAGTGTGACAAACATGCAAAGGAACAGGAAATGAGGAAGGGGGCAAACACTTTTTCACACCACTGTATGTAGCATATCAAGATGTACAAAAAAGCTAATTGGAGCCATACCCTAAACCCAACAGGAAGTCCGCCATTTTGAATGGAAAGTTTGAAATTAGTGCTATTTTGTCCATTTCCACATCTCGTACTTCCTCAAACTTCCTAGAGATTTCATCCGATCAATTTCAAATTTGGTCTGTACCATCTTAAGACCTTAAGATGATAGGCTAAGTTAGCAAGCAAAACTTTTCGTCCAAAGGTGTGGGCGGGGCTGCCATTTTGAACATTTATAGATGAACAAAGAAGTTGTAACTTTACTGTACTTTGTCCAATTTGGTTGAAATGTCTCATGATTGACAAGAGTCCAGGTTTTAGGTAATTTTTAGGCCAAAATTGACTTTTGGTCATAGCACTGACAACACAAAATCAGCCTAATATATCATCCGATTTACTTAACTTATAATGTGTGGTCTACATGTCATACTGAGGCGCCCCCTATACTTTAACCACGCCCACTTACATAATATTTGAACTGTTTAAGGTAAAGTCTTGTGAGAGGAGTCATTGAACTCAGCAGAGAGTTCCTTCTACGTGGTTGATGTTTGTCCCGTCCACTATGCTTAAGCTACGCCCCCTTTCATAACATTTGTACCGTTTAAGGTAGACCCTTGTGTAAAGTATCATTAAACTCAGCAGTGAGTTCCTTTTTCATTGGTCTTGTTTTGGCCCACCCCCTATGCTTTAACCACACCCCTTTCACAGCTAATGAACTGTATTACATAGTCTTTTGTGTGATATCATTGAAGTCAGCAGAGAGTTCCCTTTTTATTGGTGACAATGTGCAGGTGTTTGAATGCCGTGCAAATGAACGGCAGCATGGAGCTTCGTCCACCAGTGATCCCAATATGCAAGGAGGTGCGAGGGCCCACCCAACGCGACTTGCAACTTTAATTTCCTTTGAAATTGGAATAGACATTGTTTCCCACAGAATGAGTGTGATAACATTTCTTTTAGCACCACCATCATGTCAAAATTTCCAATTGTTCAATACAACACAATTCCCATTAGCCTCAGTTGTACTTTGTATTTAGTGTAAATAACAAATGTTAGGCAGACATTATGCTTGCTACACAGAATGGCAGAAAACGTTGTAATACCAGCCGCTGCTATTCAACCCAGCCTTGTCTGATAAATTCAAATGTGAGGTTTATGGAAATTCCTAACAGGATTACATACTGTTTCTCAGGGTCTACGGTTTGTAGACCCTGTCTGCTCACATGTAGGTGTTAATATTAAACTTATATCAATATTAAATTAATATTAATATTAAACTGAAACAATCTATCACAGTTTTTTATTGCTAAACTGAAGTCACGTAATCACACAAATCAATATTTTCTTTAATTAAAAGAGTGACGTTTTTTTTTTTTTTTAAACTGGAATGTTGTAAAAAGGTTTTTAGGTAAACAAGAAGGAATGAAAATCAGAAAATCAGAACTTCAATAGATATACAGTAAATATTTTTATATTTTGTCTGTAGTAATTTGCGATTGCCAAAAGAAAAGTTACAAACTAAAGGTACATAATAGCAGGGCTGTAGTCTTTGAGTCTGCTCTAAGACTCAAGTCAGGACTCAAGACCGTTTTTCTATGGTCTCAGACTCGCTGGTATTTGGACTCGGACTTGTCTCAGCCACTAGTCTTGCCAAATATGGCTTTTAGTCTCAACCAAGTCCAGGTGTCTTTATTATGTTTATAATAATATTGGAGGGAAAGTGAAACACTGTGGGGATGTTCGGCTTTTTGCAAGTTTAGACAGCTGGCTAACACTACGTCAATGTTTGCTAACGTTAGCCTAGCCTGCTTGGTAAATATTACGACTGCTTTTGGAGTTTCCTATATCTGCATATATATTAAGCTTTGCTACGAGATGGGTGTTTTTTTGTTACATCACACACAAAGCTAACTAGCTATAGTTAGCCTGTACATATGCTAGCAGACATTAGCTAATGTTGTACCAGCCATTTGCTAATTTTGTAACTAATCACAACAGTATTGCCAGCCAAATCAACCTTGCTGCTAAAAGCAGTAGAAATGTTTTGTGCCTTTTGAACAAATAATCACAACAGTAATTATAATCTGTAAAAATCTGTGTGTGTGTGACCCAACCTGCTCCTTCCTGATGGATTTGTTTCAAAATGTTGCACTTTGTCTCAAATAAAAAAACATATGTAATAATAATGTATACTTTGTTAATCCCACATGGGGAAATTACAACACTCGGTTGTTATTACACACATTACACACAGGGCTGAATTACACACACATGCTCAGTACCTATACATGTACTAAATGGAGAGATGTTAGAGTGATGATGGGTTTAGGTCGGTGCCTAGAGTGATTTTATTTTTTGTTATATGAAATAGAAAATTAAAATGAAATCATATTTTAAATTTCTTTTAATACCTTTTGACCATGAAATGGAAAAAACACATTCTATTTCAATTCCAAATTTTGTATAATACAAACATCAAACAACCACTCGTTTTTTTGTTTTTTAACCATTTATGCAAGGAAAAATGAATGATCAAAAGATACACTGACCAAATCGTGACAGAATTATCATATCCAAATAAATTATTATCTCCTAGTATTTAAATCCCCCGCAGTTTTATTGCATTGTTGAAAACAACCATGACAAGAATAGCATTTTCATTAAAGATGCAACTGTAGACACCTGCTTAGGCTTGCAGCTAAAATTGCAATCAGCAGTGTTTGAAATGCAACAAGATGAATCCATTCTGTTTTGAATGTGTGGTTAACAGTTTTGACAACAGTGTGTTAGCATTTGAACAAAGTGTTCCATGGTGAATCCATGGTATTGTGCAGGTTGTGGTTAAAGGAATGAATAAGTGTGTAGATTTTCTAAAGCTGTGTTCAATCAATCCAACACAAAAAAACTAACTATAGTTGGGTCCATATGAACTGCTGCTGTGCAGACTGTGGTTAGAGTTTTGCACATGTTGCTCCAGTTGTTCCCACTGTCTTTTAGCAATTTTTTGATTTTGAATCATCATTTTCAAACATTTTGGTCAAATCTTGTGTCGTATCTGGGCCCATTCCCACACTGTGGAAGTGTTGTGAAAAATTCTGCCACTTCTTCAGCCTGCAAAGCTGCTTGATGAACCTCTGCGCTGCTACTGTTGAAGGACAAGAACAGACTAGTATAAAACAGACTTAATTCATCCAAATGGAAAAGGCACTAGGCCAATTTCACTTAATGCTTGCTCACAGCAAGACTCGACTGATGCAATATCAGCGTTCCTGCTAGAAATGCTTGTGATTGTTACAAAAATGCAGTATACCAACGCAGGACAAAGGGAAAAAAAGTGAAAAGCTTACATTAGGTGGAATATTCCTTTAGTGTTAGTGTTGCTGGAACCTTTCCTCAGCTCACATGATACACCAGTGGATTTCTGTGCTCAGATGTATGTGTGTGTGTGTGTGTGTGTGTGTGTGTGTATGTGTGTGCTTTAGTGGGTGTGGTTGCTTGTTTGAAGTTTTTTGCTTGTTGTGTCTGTGTGTTGTGAGCCAGTCTGACAGACAGACAGGGAAGGACGCACAGACTGCAGCAGGCCAAACAACAGGTGTTTCTTTTGAACCTAACCCGCCGCCATACGAAAGCCCTCTATACCTTTAGCCCTGTTGATTCTTGTTTTCACCAGCAAAAGAAAAGACTTCTCCTCCTTCTTGTCGCAGAGTGTCTTTCATCTGAGGGAGGGACAGACAACCTCTCTCTCGCTCTGCCTTTATGTCTCTCTACTGGCTTCCTTCATTGATGCTCTCATTTCTTTACTTCTTCTACTTCTTTACTAAACATCAACCAATCACAGCCCTTCATCTCTGTTGTGATACACTATGATGCAGTTCAAGCTTGCCCCCAGGGAATCAGTATTTATTATATTTGTATACAATGGTGGAGGAAGGACTCAGATCTTATACTCACGTAATGTGAAAGTGTAGAAATAATTTATAATGACTCTATAAAATATATATATATATATATATATATATATATATATATATATATATATATATATATATATATACATACTGCTGTGTAGTTTGTGAATTTCCCCCCAGGGATCAGTACCTTTTAATTTATGATAGGATATCAATATTTAACATTTCAGCATTTAATTGCCCAAACAACATTAACATATACCGTATATATATATATATATATATATATATATATATATATATATATATATATATATATATATATATATCAGATTCTCCACTTCAACCTGGACTTCCACTGCTACGCCGACGACACCAAATCCCCCACAATCCTCACCTCTACCACATCAACTCCTGTTATTAAAACCTGCTATAAAAACCTGGATGCAACACAACTTCCTCAAATTCAATAGCGATAAAACAGAATTCCTCCTCATAGGCTCCAAATCCACACTCAGCAAATCAATAACCCCACTCTCACCATTGACGGCACCATTGTCTCCCCAGGCCCGCAACCTTGCCGTGATCTTTGACTCCACCCTCTCCCTTGAGCCCCACATCCATCATGTCTTTAAAACATCCTTCTTTTACCTCTGCAACATCGCCAAAATCAGACCTTCTCTCACAGCCCCCGCTGTTGAAAGACTCATTCACACCTTCATCTCCTCCCGACTGGACTACTGCAACTTACTTCTCTTTGGCATCAGCTTTACCAACATCAACCGATTGCATCTGGTCCAGAACACAGCCTCCCGCCTCATCACCCGCTCCAAATCCTGGAATCACATCATTCCAGTCCTAAAACAACTCCACTGGCTCCCCATCTCCTGCCCGAACACCTTCAAAATCCTGGTCTTCACCTACAGAGCCCTCCACCATCTGGCACCCTCAGGCCTCACTGACCTCCTCTCCCCCTACCAACCCTCATGGCCCCTCAGATCCACCTCAGCCGGTTTCCTCTGCACCCACAAGTCAAAATTCTGCAGTTTCGGGGGAAAGAGCCTTCTACCGGGCAGCTCCCAGGCTCTGGAACTCCTCCCCCAAGAGATTTGCACCTCTGAGTCCCTCACCATCTTCCAGTCCCGCCTCAAGACCCATCTCTTCACCTCTGCCTATCCATAAGCCCCATGGCCCCCTTCCTTCTCATCTGTGTCTGAATTTTGTTTTGTTGTGCATTGAGGCTTTGAGTTTGTGAAAAGCGCTATATAAATTCAATTTATTATTAAACTAAATTATAATTTGTTTGAAAGTCTTGTTCATAATCTTCAACATCTAAAACAGAAAACATTACAGCCAATTATATTTGGCTATATGTGGTTATTTACCAAGCTCCAAGTCTGTATTCTGAAGTTTTATCTCAATTTCTATCATGTGTAGTCCTTAAATCAGATGAAGTACTTATTGTAGGTCATTTTAATATCCATGTGGATGTTGACAACAATAGCCTTATTATTGCTTTCAACTCAAAATTAGATTAAATTGGTTTCAGTCAAAGTGTGCATAAGGCCGCTCACTATTTTAACCACACTCTCAACCTCAAAATTGAGGATTTAATAATATTTCCGTAGGATCCGATATTATCAGACCATTTTTTTTTATAACTTTTGAATTCTCACTACCTTACTATACTAAATTTGAGAAAAGCTTCTACACTAGATGCCTATCTGTCCTGGCTGTTGTTGTCAGCAATACTGATGCTGCCACCAGCAACTTTAAATTCATGAATTACTTATTATGCTTTTAGACGCTTCTGTTTTTGAAGATGTCAATTTGGGTGGCTAGGTGGAGGATGTGGTAGAGCACAGCCGGGGGTCTGGCTGTCAGGAAGCCCATGATCCAGTTCCAGAGGGCGGTGTTGAGCCCTAGGTCTCCAAGCTGGATGAGGAGCTTGGAGGGCCCAGTGGTGTTGAATGCTAAACTATAGTCTACGAACAGCATTCTCACAAAGCTTCTGTGCCACCTAGCTCCAGAAAGTGCTGTTCTTCAGGCCACACACAGTTTACAGTCCTGTCAGTGTGTTTCCACTGGAGCTGCCTGCTGTGTGCATTTGAACGTCTCCACGCTTTATTGCCTTTCTCTGGGTGGGATTCTAGACGGACAGCAGCAGAACACACTGAAGTAAGATAGGCTTTAACACATGTAGTACCAAACTCTGTTGTAAAGTTTCTCTTTCTTACAAGATGAATTCATCAACATATATTAACCTGCATTTGGGATTAAAAAAAAAAAGATCAATCATCACTTCACGTTTTCATAGTACTTTCTTAAAGTGTATGGACAGGCAGAAGTTTTTTTTCATTTTTTCAGTTTACATTGGTATTATCATAACTTCTCCTTCAAAAACCTTCAAATTAATGAATTTGAGAGGTGTTCATATTTCTAAAGCTGTTATAATCAATATTTTATATTATAATAGATAAAATGACTGTTAATGTGTGGTCAACTCTTGCTACTCTCATCACCAGCTGGCAGCTTTTGAGTGAAAAAGTTTTGATAAACCCTGCAATCTGCCCAGCATAAAACAATGGATAGACACATTTAGCGATTAAACATGTCGATCTCATGTGTAAATATGCACCCAAGTCACTTTTATGTTAAACAATTCTTCAACAATACGTATGGTGGCAGATTGTTACATCCGTTGTCCTCCGCCACGTGCCATACCTCACTGGGAGCGCCGCAGAAGTTGAGCTTGTTGCTGCTTGACTCACAGATTTTATTGTCTCTACAAGAACATTACAGAACAATGACATGTTTATTAAACTAACATCTACCTTCCACTCCAAGCACACCTGTAAATAAATTCCATGCCTTCTCTTTTGTGGTGTTGTCATGACAAAAAGAATCTGTGATGTTGTGTTATTAGATGAATCTCTCATTGTCCATGGTTAGGTGTACAGGAGACATGACCTGATTGGATGCTCTCAGTGTTTCACTTTCTCCCTGGTTGTCCGCATGGCCAGTGGCTCACGTGAAAACAGACCCGACGCGTATCTTCATGCACGCACGCTTCTGGGACGGGCCGTGGCGCCAAATACTGGTTACATACTGTTCTGCTGAATGGATGAATTGTAGTTTCATCAGTCCATCACATGCTGTCTTTGCTGTTGTAACTTGGTTCAGGAAGCTTTTTCTGACAGCTTCATACAGGGGTAACAAGAGGAGAAAGTGGTCCTCAGTCTCTATTTGCGCTAATGAACAGCTTTTCAATGCTTATAGAAACAACCCATTTCCATCTCCAGTTTATGGTCGCAGTCAGGTTTTTTTTTTAATGCTGATATTGTATTGTTCTAAAGAGTATTCTCTTTTCAATAAACATTCTAATTTGGTGATTGATTTTCTTTTTGCAAATTTCCTAATATTCAATGTACCTGTTTCTAGACGTGTTTTGGAGAGATGATTGAGTTCCTGGTTTTTGAGCTCGTACGGTTTCTGGATGATTACTTAGAGCAGTGGTCTTCACTATTTTTTATGAGCACTGATAGGACAAAGTCAATAGGAGAGTCACTTTTACCGCAAATTATCAAAAGTTACATCCAATCAAGTTAAGAGCCCAAACTGGCAACGCCGCAGTGAGTCAGTGTTATGGACGCAAGGGCAGAGCAAGTTCTTCTGTAGTCTATATTTCCATCTTGTGATACCGCTGTATTGGGTATTTTTTTTAAATATAAATTATTTGTAATAGATTAGACTTAGGGCCTTGTTATGGCCCTGCTTGTTTTTATTATTTTTGTGAAATATTGTTACTGCTTGATCATGCGAGCCACAAATTAAAGCTTGGCGAGCCGCGCAATGATTAACACTGGAAAGCTCATTGTGGGACTGGCTCTAGTGGTTGTAATTCTGCACCAAGGCTGAATTTTGGGAAAGAGACTTTAGATATGGTATTAGGGGACCACTAAGGTCTATATAAAAGAGACTTCAGATACAGTATTAGGGACCACTAAGGTCTATATAAAAGAGACTTCAGATACAGTATTAGGGGACTACTAAGGCCTATATCAAAGAGACTTCAGATACAGTATTAGGGGACCACTAAGGTCTATATAAAAGAGACTTCAGATACAGTATTAGGGGACCACTAAGGTCTATATAAAAGAGACTTCAGATACAGTATTAGGGGACTACTAAGGCCTATATCAAAGAGACTTCAGATACAGTATTAGGGGACCACTAAGGTCTATATAAAAGAGACTTCAGATACAGTATTAGGGGACCACTAAGGTCTATATAAAAGAGACTTCAGATACAGTATTAGGGGACTACTAAGGCCTATATCAAAGAGACTTCAGATACAGTATTAGGGGGACCACTAAGGTCTATATAAAAGAGACTTCAGATACAGTATTAGGGGACCACTAAGGTCTATATAAAAGAGACTTCAGATACAGTATTAGGGGACCATTAAGGTCTATATAAAAGAGACTTCAGATACAGTATTCAGGGACCACTAAAGCCTATATAAAAGCCTCCAAAGAGCACGATGTTATGGGACCTTTAAATGTTAGGTTTAAATATGTAGATTAATTTAGAAGAAATCTACAGATGTGGCCTAAAACAAATATCATCTAAATGTGTATTTTGGAAGTTTTTTTTCCATTAGAGTAAAAAAAGAAATAGAAGCAAAATAGACCAACATCTCTAAGTTGACCACAACATGTAAAAGTGTCCTGCATTAAACAGTAACTTCCTCATTTTGATTGTACGGATATTTTTTTTTTATTATTGGTGCAGTGTTTTTCCTAAAAAATTGCTGCAATAGCCTTTTTCAGTTTAGTGTGAAGATTTTGTTGAGATTTTTCAAATAGATTTTCTGAAGTGTTATTTATTCCAATAACACAAAGATAATTAAAATGATTTATTTCCATTTTCAAAATGAACAAATTCTTAGTGAAACTATGTCCCTTTCCTTGGTGCAGTCACTTATTTTGAAACTAGTAGCATAGAAAACAATAGCAGAGTGATTAACCGGAAGAATACTTAAAAAAAGGAAATAAAACAAGTTATTAAAGTAGGCAGAGTTGTGTTAATATATTTATCGATTTCTTTACATTTCAAATGAATAATTACTTATTAATCCGGATTTTTTTCTCCCTTGAGCCTTTGCCGCCCAAAATGTCTGTACACATCAATGCAGAAGGAGCAGCCAGTTTACAGTAAAACAGTAATTGTTGCAGTAATTATTACCAGGTAGGGGCTGAGAAATGTCCCACATACGCGCACACGCGCCGCACACCGCGAGCGGGCGAGCACGACACAAGGAGAAAAAAGTGAGAGAAAAGAAAAAGAAACTAGCTGATAATAAGTTGAGATTGTGAGTGTCTTTGAAAACTGTAAGTCATATACATTATGTTGTCAGTTCATTTAAGCTTGTTGTTGTATTGGTTCTGGCACATTTAAAAGCACTTGTGTTCTTCACATGTTACCTAGGTTACACCTGGCTGGTGATTCGATATAATGGCGATTGTTGAATGTCTTTGCTCATTAAGATAATGTAATTATCTGTTATAATGTTATTTATTGTTATTATTTACTAGCATATATGATTCCTATGCGTTGTGTATGGTAGCCTTTACAATGTTATTTATTTATTTTATTACCACACAAACAACCATAGCAGAGCTACCCACGCCCATGTTTATTCTGATGCTTGATTGTAATAAAAAATCAACAGAGAGAAGTTGTCTCCATCTGTGTTTTAACAGACACACCTGGGGCCAAGTTGGAAACCAGAATCTGCTTTAAATCCAGTCCTAATCTAGTCCTCACTAAGTTTAAAATAACTGGAGTTAGTTATTATTTTTGCATCATCAATACTAAATTGAATCTAATTGGATGGGAATATACACAGACCTCTCACAAAATCACACTTGAATTCATATGTTGCTACTCGGTCAGAATCTTATTAACCTGGAGTCTCTGTCACAATAAATAAGCTGTATGTTTTAGGCCTATTGGCAGACAGACATTTAAAATGTAGGCAAAGACATATAAAGAGTATTTTTTCCATGTCCACTGTAGTTTCTCGGCATGCTCTCTAGTAACATCTGTCTGGTACAGGTAGCTTTGTCGTTCACAAGGCTACTTTTACTTTTATACTTTAAGTAAATTTCCAAGCCTCTACTTTGTTACTTTTACTTGAGTAAAGAAGTTAAATCTATTTATTAGAAGTATTTTTTAACACAATTATCTGTACTTCTACTTGAGTACGGGAAGTGAGTACGTTTGGCATCTCTGCTGATCAGTATGTTAATGATCCTGGCAGTTGTTCTTTTGTTACTCTTAATCATGACAACTGGTGGGGGGGAAAGCAAAAAACTTTTCAGACGCTCGGAAATTGCTGCAAATAGAATAATAATTTTGGCCTGTTCTTGTCATGTGCTTCAGAAAACGGAGGACCCAAGTGCAGAGACCACAAGCAGGATTGAGCTTGAATATTTAAGAAAGTAAATTCCAACAAGGTGTCCAACAAAAACAGCAGGTAAAAAATTGAGAAACAAAAACAATACAGGAATCACAGGGATATCAGGAACCAATAAACTCTGGGACAAAAAAGGAAAACTGACCACACAGATACTCACACAAATACGACAAACAATGATCCGACACAAGACAAGAGAAGCACACAGACTAAATACACAGGGTTCAGGAACAGGTGAACACATCTGGGTGGGGCAGACAATCACAGAGGCGAGAAAACACAAGGCAGAAAGTAAAACCATACAAGACTAGACAGAAAAACAGACTATCAAAATAAAACAGGAAACAGAACTATAGTTTATATCCAGACGAGCCTTAGTGATAAAGTTGAAGGTTATATTATATATATAATATTTATATAAAACACTTAGCTGTCTGCCATTTCCCTCTGGAAACAGTAAATAGAGCCAAGAGCACAGCTTTAGGAAACCTAAATCCGCATATTAGCATATTAGTCATCGTCATGGTCTCCTGATTCTTCCATTGGCGTAGTCCTCCAGCAGGGCCAGCAGTGCCATCATACAGCATTACAAGTGGGGTCAAACAATTGGTTAACCCCTTGCCAAAATCACAGAATCAAGTAGTGGTACCCCAAAAAAAAACAAGACCTTTGTTTGTTTTTGTTTGTTAAAACAATAAATTATATACATCAGGTCAGTTTTGGGTTTCCTCAGGAGGGGGGCTGCGTCTCCTTTAGAGATAGGGTGAGAAGCTCAGTCATCCGTGAGGAGCTCGGAGTAGAGCTGCTGCTCCTTCACGTCGAAAGGAGCCAGTTTAGGTGGTTTGGGCATCTGTTAAGGATGTCTCCTGGGCGCCTCCCTAGCCTGGAACACCTCCGTTCCAGGCACGTCCAGCTGGGAGAAGGCTTTGGGAAAGACCCAGGACTAGGTGGAGGGACGTCCAGCTGGGAGGAGGCCTTGGGGAACAAGGATAAGTGGCCGAAGATAGATGGATGCTCAGACCATCCACGCACGCACACACACACACGCACACACACACACGCACGCCCACACACACACACACACACACACACACACACACACACACACACACACACACACACACACACACACACACACACACACACACACACACACACTACATACTGGCTCTGCTATTCTTGTTCTTCTTAACAGGGTTAGTTAACAATAGAAAGCTGCATGGAGGCCAGTGGAAATGTTACGGTGGTTACTGCGTTTTTTTAATATCTGTACTTATTTCATGTTCAAGCGTTGTTTAAGCAGAAACGGACAGAATTTGTGACCGAGATGACAGAAGTAGCATTGCACTGGAAAAGAGCCGAAAATGAGCGTATCTACCCGGCGTTCCCTGTTGCCTATTGGAGCTGGATAAATAACCATGCCTTCTGCAGAGTAATTTGTTATGGGAGTGAATGCCGATTGTAACCTTTCTAACTGCAGACAGAAGCCAGAGCTTAGTGGGTGTAACTAAGTTTCTGACCAGTGGGGAAGAGTGTTTAATGTCAGTTCTGGCAACAAGTGCTACATTTAAATCCTTTTTTGGCAGTCATTCAGTACAGATCATTCAGTACTCTGAAGTCGCCCTGTCCCATGTGCAGAAAAACACCCCCAAAGCATGATGCTACCACCCCCATGCTTCGCAGTAGGGATGGTGTTCTTTGGATGGTACTCATCATTCTTCTTCCTCCAAACACAGTTAGTGGAATTATGACCAAAAGGTTCTACTTTGGTCTCATCTGACCACATGACTTTCTCCCATGACTCCTCTGGATCATCCAAATGGTTATTGGCAAACTTAAGACGGGCCTTGACATGTGCTGGTTTAAGCAGGGGAACCTTCCGTGCCATGCATGATTTCAAACCATGATGTCTTAGTGTATTATCAACAGTAACCTTGGAAACGGTGGTCCCAGCTCTTTTCAGGTCATTGACCAGCTCCTCCCGTGTGGTTCTGGGCTGATTTCTCACCTTTCTTAGGGTCATTGAGACCCCATGAGGTGAGATCTTGCATGGAGCCCCAGTCCGAGTGAGATTGACATTGTCATGTTTAGCTTCTTCCATTTTCTAATGATTGCTCCAACAATGGACCTTTTTTCACCAAGCTGCTTGGCAATTTCCCCGTAGCCCTTTCCAGCCTTGTGGAGGTGTAAAATTTTGTCTCTAGTGTCTTTGGACAGCTCTTTGGTCTTGGCCATGTTAGTAGTTGGATTCTTACTGATTGTATTGGGTGGACAGGTGTCTTTATGCAGCTAACGACCTCAAACAGGTGCATCTAATTTAGGATAATAAATGGAGTGGAGGTGGACATTTTGAAGGCAGACTAACAGGTCTTTAAGGGTCAGAATTCTAACTGATAGACAGGTGTTCAAATACTTATTTGCAGCTGTATCATACAAATAAATAGTTAAAAAATCATACATTGTAATTTCCGGATTTTTTTTTAGATTATGTCTCTCACAGTGGACATGCACCTTCGATGACAATTTCAGACCCCTCCATGATTTCTAAGTGGGAGAACTTGCAAAATAGCAGGGTGTTCAAATACTTATTTTCCTCACTGTAACATATTTTTATTTTATTCACTTTTTCAAACTGCTAAAGTAGGTATAACAGAGAAAAACTGTTGATTTCACATCAGAATTTCACATCAGAATCACCTTTCTTATCTCTATATTTCAAATGAACTGACAGGGAGCTGGAGATAGTAGCAAAGTGGAACACTCGCACATGCTCGCCAATGTCTGTTTCTACAAAAGAACCATGATGTTTGTAGAAACAAATCATGCTTCTCTTTAACTGGTTGGAAGATCATTCTGTCTTCACTTAATTATGCTGATATTGTATATACTGTACGTATATGCAAGCTTCTCCCTCCACCTCCTGCATGTGTCCCGCACTGCCGTTATCACTGCCGATAAAGTCATTAATTATCCTTACTTCTTCTATGAAAAGGGGGGTTAGTACTCCTGAACCAACAGAAGGGAGTAGCAGTCAAAAAGATAAAGGCTTTAAAACCAAATACTACTAACAGTAATTGATTCAGGAGTAATGTAACTTGGAATTGGGGAGAATTTAACGACACTGGCAGCCAAGGTGCCATTATTTACTGCCGTTAGCATTTAGTTACATGGGACAATGTTAACACCGTAGTGACTTAGAAAACACTCTAGACCTATGACCAATCATAGAAGATGGCTTACAGTTGCATGAAGGCCCTGACACACCAACATGACGGCTGACCGTTGGCAGAAAATACAGTTGGACTGACTGACTCCCCAAGTTGACCAAAAAAACCTCCCCCCGAAGCGATGCCAGCTGGCAACAGCAGCTGATTGGACGAACGCGTCACATGGGTCTGGTTTCTCCGGAAATTCAAAGCCAGACTGTCATGGTGGCTTGTTTAGAATACAATCTCATATTTTACTAAAATTGTTCACAGAAACGTGTTTCTGAAAGCATTTTAAGCGAGAAATAGGCAATGCAGTTGCTGAATCTGTCTTCATTTCAGATCAACAAAGGACAGTTTAAAAGATTTTCCTCAGATTTTGAGAGACTCTAGTCACGCTTATTCCACTCATCATTTCCGGGTTAGCACTCCACCAATCAGATTGGTCATTTGAGTCCGACTGCTGACAGTGCCCGCGGCTAAAATGAAGGCTGACGCCTTATTTAAAGTTTTGTGGCCAAAACTTTAAATAATCAGTCAACATGAATATCTGACATTGTAACATTGTAAATTTGACAGAAAACATAGAAAAGCATAATTTGTCCCGTTTAATGCAAAAAGAAGTCTGTCCATTCTTAAACTATATATGGTTATTCTTGTACACAGGTCTCTCTTAGAAATTATGATTTCAAAGAGATAAAGGATTAAATAAATATGGGAGTTCAGTGTGAATGGTTTGTGATTCCATTGAATTCTGGCCTTCCCAAAGATTCCCAGCCCTAAGATGCTAGTAAGATTATCTAGTCCAGCTCCATCCCTTGTACAGTATTTGTAGCTGCATCAAGGTTTACTTTTCTGTAAAATAGATATGAAAAGAGAGAGCTCAATAATGTGTGTTTTGTGTTGTGTTGTTGTTATATAAATGGAACCAACATGAGGCATGATTCCATTTGTATTGCATAGGTTGTGGTATTTTTGAGGTTAATTTATTCTGCGGGTAGACAATGACTGTCCAACAGTCTTTCATCAGTCATGCTCAGTATTCTTCTGAAGAATATTTAAAGCTCAGTTCACCCAAAACATTTTTGGTCAAGCCAAGGACATCTAAAAGTGAAAATATGGGACAAGAAAATAACATTTCACTCAGGTATAATGATGTATGTATGTATGTATGTATGCATGGCCACTGAAAGCAAATAAGGCCACATAAACTGTTCCCACAGGGAGAGAAATGTTTTAAATTGTTCAACTGAATATACTGCAACCATTGGTAAAGACATTTTGTTTCTCATCCTGTGGTTGGTGGAGAAGATAGATTTTTCATATGTCATATTATGTGTGTCATATTATAAAACGGTATTCGGTAAAACGGTTTCTTTGTATAAGAAATATTACACAAGCAACTGTTAGCTCAGAGTGGTGTTTGTGTTCATGATAGAATGTGCTGCTCTATTCCTTTGATGAACATTGTCCATTGTCTTTTATGAAATATTGTATGTAACTGGTATTTGTAACTTAGTACCAGCTGATACCACTATTGTGGTGCTCTGATGAATGTTTGTTGGCCAACCTGCTAGCCTGAGAAATTAAATGGTTAAAAGTTGGAAAAACTGAGCAGAAGTTTCAGAAAAGGCAGATTTTTTACAAATTCTGGAAGTCTAGACACTGCTGTGCCATTGTTTTATTATTATTATTTTGAATAAAATATCAAATAATATCTACATAATATATAAACAATAAATAGTGGGTTGTCTGTTGGCTGATCTGAGAACAATACATGATAATGTTATTGGTGTATTGTGAATAAGAACTTGTTCTTAATGTCAAAAATAAAGGTGAAATAAATAAATAAAAATGTGTTTACCACGTGTGTGTGTGTGTGTATGTGTGTGTGTGTGCATGCGTGCGTGCGTGCGTGCGTGCGTGCATGCATGTGTGTGTGGCCCTTTAGCATTCAGTCAGAGGCTCTCTTGTTCTCCCTAATTGATCAGCAGATGGCATTGACAAATGATGAATAGGTTGGACATGGTACACCCCTCTCACTCTAAACACACACACATGCGTGCACGCACACACACAGCGGCGCCCCTCTTGGTGTCATCACTCTTGTCCTACAAGACTCCTAACACCCCAGTGGCATGGGAGAGTGAGCGCATCAAACCACAGAAGAACAGCCCTCCTCGCTTCACTGAGACACAGAGGGTACACAAAGGCTTGAGAGAGAGAGAGAGAGAGACAGCAAGGAAGAAGAGATTCCTTACATAGCTTCCCATTTGTATGCACGGCTGCCGTCAGAGAAATGAAGGTATCCCCAGATATCCCATCCCTCCTTGTCCTTTCATGTGGCATTCAAAGGCAGCTCTTTCCTCTTTGGGCCTATTGAGATGCCACCACCTGTAACTGGATGCAACGTTTTCTTTCTTTTGTCCTCTCTCTCTCTCTCTCTCTCTCTCTCTCTCACTCACTCACTCACTCACACACACACACACACACACACACACACACACACACTAAGACTCGGATAATGTGAGTAAATGACAGAGGGAGTCACTGAGTGAAAAGGTCCACATCTGCCTAGGACACACTACACTATGCAAGAAAGCCAAAGAGATCAATTAACTTCTTCGGTCAAATCGAAGTGCAGTGATTGTCTTTAAGCACTACAGAGGGGACTTCAGATATCATACGATAGCTTTAATAAATATTACATCATAATAATATAATTTAAAAACCATATACATGACATACATTATATTAAAATTACATTAAGGAAATCACTTTATGTTACTGTACTATGTAAATACAGTTGATCACAAATTTAGTCTTATTTTGTCATTTTTCACGTTGTCAACAGCAATTATCTGGGAACACAGAGACATAATCAGCATAAAGAAGTCAGATATAACAAAATCAGATGAGCAGATAAATTAGAAACAAGCAGTTCAGTCAGACTAAACTCTTTCACTTGGAGGTAAAACCAAAAGTGAGCACATCTGAAATCGGAACGATAAATGTACGAATTGGATGATAATTTTACCACTAGCCTTTGTTTTCTCTTCCAAAGAAGCTTTTACTAATCAGAAGCAATGGCATTTCTTTGGGGCATTGTGCCTTTATTTAACAGTTGACAGGGTAACACTGTTGGGGGTAACTTGTATTTAATGGTGAGTATGTGTAAAGAAAATAAGATCAGGAGTTACATGAAACCAGTGCAAGAACTCAAAAGCAACATTCTGCACCAAAGGTCCATAAATTAAAAACACTGGCATTTAAAGTTAAAACCCTTCGTCATAATCCTGAGTAATCCTGGGTTTCGCTGAATTGTCCAACATCCACTTTCTTGTTTGGTTGACAAATTACCTATTTTATCATTCACAATCAGAATCAGCTATATTTTCCAAGTATGTGTACACATACAGGAACTTGACTTATTTTGTACGTACAGATATTAATATATATAAAGAGGTACACTACCAGTCAAAAGTTTGGGGTCACATAGAAATTCCCATTGCACTCCATTGTAGACAGAATGCCAGCTGAGATCAGTTGCATTGTTTTTTTTAACCAGGGCAGCCGTTTTCAGATTACATTATGTGCTTACATAATAGTAAAATGGTTCTCCAATGTTTTTCTAGTTTTTCATTTTTAAATGATAGATTAGTACACTGAATGTGCCTTTGGAACATTGGATGAATGGTTGCTGATAATGAGCAATGTAGATATTGCATTAAAGATCAGCCCCCCCCACCCAAATTAGCAGGTATTCTGTCTATAATGGAGTGGTATGGAAATGTATAAGTGACCCCAAACTTTTGACCGGTAGTGTATATATAGGGGTGCAGAGTAGCCAAAGGTGGGTAGTAACGAGTTCCATTTACTCCATTACATTTACTTGAGTAAGTTTTTGAAAAAATTATACTTCTAGGAGTAGTTTTAAATCACTATACTTTTTACTTTTACTTGACTAGATTTGTGAAGAAGAAACTGTACTCTTACTCCGCTACATTAGGCTACAATGAGCTCATGACAGAGAGAGAGACGTCCGCTAAAGGCTCTAACACGTGATGCAATGCAGACACAGACAAGGAGGAACACCCCTGGCCTCATATTGAAAGCATGTTTACCTTAGTAAAAGTGTGAAACAGCAGCTACATTATGTCTGATTGAAAGCTTGTGTTAAAAAAATAAATCAAACGTTGTTCAACAGTTACTTAATACATGAGTAGTCTTTTCACCAAGCACTTTTTTGCTCTTACTGAAGTAGTTATTTGGATGACTACTTTTTACTTTTACTTGAGTCATATTGTTATTATTACTTGAGTACAATTTGTGGCTACTCTACCCACCTCTGAGAGTAGCTCATCTGGTAGAACGTGCACCCCATATACTTAAGGCTGAGTCCTTACTGCAACAAAAATCCTAACCCACAGCCCTTTGCTGCAAGCCGTTCTTTCAAAATAAAGTCAAAAGCCAAAAAATAATATACATGGAAAATACTATGGTGTTGGCAGCACATAGGTCCCCGGGGAACGGCAGTAGAAAATAACATTATCATCCAAACATATTACACACATATCGCCATTGGTATTCCCAAGGCTATTTTGCAGTGGCACCGTGTCTTTCCCCAAGCTCTGGCCAAGCAAGACTAGTCTAACCCTTGATCAGCACACGTGTGTTTTCAGGATTTTGTGAAGGAGTTGACATTTTAACCTGTGCTGCTCTCTCTCCTCACCACCCAGGCTCTCCCACAGTTGCATTGTGGGCTGGATGCTAGTAATGAGGTGGCAAATTACTGTTTCAAAGTTTGATGGAGAGGTCTCCCGCTGACATCCTGACACACACACACACACACACAGACACACAGACACACAGACACACCCCGCCCCCCTCAGGGATGTCCTCAACCCCCTGCTAACTGTAAAACAACAATGCCCCAACTCTTTATTGATGAGACAGCTGTAGTTTTCACTGACTTGCCATTTCCCTCCAGCCGTTTGAAGTTTGTTCTTCTCCGTTCTCACAGGATGGCTGATTGACATTTCTCCAGGACCAGAAACCCTGCATTTAAACCACAGAAGAAGAAAGGGGGCGGTCTGAAAGGTATAAATTAATGAGTTTCACTTGCTTTTAGTTGAGATAGACATCATACATGATGCAATACATGTCCACAAAATAGGTTGGTCCAGTCATATTTTATTATGATCACATCATTTAAGGCTAATTAGAGACTAACCCAAGGTGAATAATGTTAAAAGTTTGATGTTATCAACTGGAAAAACACGCAGCAGAGGTGGGTAGAGTAGCCAAAAATTGTACTCAAGTAAAAGTATTGGTACTTCAGAATAATATGACTCAAGTAAAAGTAATCATACATATAATTACTTGAGTAAGAATAAAAGTACTTGATGAAAAAACTGATGTAGCAGAGTAAGAGTACAGTTTCTTCTTCACTAATCTACTCAAGTACAAGTAAATGTATAGTGATTTAAAACTACTCCTAGAAGCACAATTTTTTCAAAAACTGTACTCAAATAAATGTAACGGAGTAAATGTAACTTGTTACTACCCACCTCTGACACGCAGTATATGATTTTTGACTTAGGTTGTTGTATACAGTTTTAGATGTTATAATATTTGTTCTTATTATGATAAATTGTAATGATATAAATCAGGAAACAAAGATGAATCAGAGCACAAGGGGACGATAAATTAATTGATTTAATGTATTGACTTACATAGCAAGATTACCATAGGAAAGGAAAGATAGAGCAAAGGTAATCTCCCTTTTACACCAGTAGCAAGTAGTAACTGTGACTCTTAAACCTTAGCTTATAGCATCCTCTCCAATAAGTTACAATTTTAAAAGTACAATTAAAGCTGCAAGCAGCGTTGGACAGGCCCTTGCACCTTTTCTGCATTTGTGCAACAGACCCATCGCGCACGGTGGACTATGGGCCACTTGAGATGGTCTATTGCAAAAGTTGTACCAAGTGTAGGGGGCAGGGTAAATCACCGTCAATAAAAAAAGGAACTCTGCTGAGTTCAATGATACCTCATACAATAGCCTACGATGAACGGATCGTTAGTTATGAAAGGAGCGTGACTTAAGAACAGGGGGTGGGCCAAACCATCTCCAATGAAAAGGGAACTCTCTACTGTGTTCAATGATACCTCTCACAATGGTTTACATCAAATGGGTCATTAGTTATATAAAAGAGGCGTGGCTAGAGCATAGCAGGTGGGCCAAACCATCACCAATCAAAAAGGAACTTTCTGCTGAGTTCAATGATAGCTCACACAAGACTGTACATTAAATGGTTCAAAAGGCATAAAAGGGGGCGTGGTCTGGGTACATGGGTGGTCAAAGTATAGGGTCAGTGTCATAATTAGACCACACATTATAAGTTTTATGCAAATCGGATGATGTTTGTCATATAAGGCTGATATTCTGTTGCCAGTTCTCCTCTGTAAAATGGTAGATATCTATCTTATGGATGGATTGGGAGGATTGGCTTCTTTCAGACTCTTTGGGTGACGTTGTCTCCCATATATGGGCATGCTGCTCCCTTCACTTCCCTAAACACAGAGAGGAGACACGGAGCACGGAGCTAGCGGCGAAAACGAGCGAAAACGCGATGAATTATGGACATCATGGAACTGTAGGCATCACTGGATCAGCTCTGGACTGGTTTTCTTCCTATCTTTCTGACAGGACCTTTGCTGTGTCCATAGGAACGTATATGTCAGACTCTGCTCCTCTGTCTTGTGGTGTGCCCCAAGGTTCTGTGCTCGGCCCCTGCTGTTTTGTCTGTATTTGATTCCTCTTGGAAAGATTATTGGTAGTTTTGAGGAAATATCTTACCATTGTTATGCCGATGACATCCAACTATATTTATCTTTTAGCCCTGATAGGCTAGACAAACTGTCCATGTTGCACACTTGCTTAGCCTCCATTAACAAATGGATGGCTGACAATTTCCTGCAATTAAATTCAGAAAAAACTGAGGTGCTAATCTTTGCCCCAGACAGCATTACCCCTAAGATTAGGCAGGCCATTGGGGCTCTATCACTCTCTGACTGTAATGTTGTGCGAAATCTGGGTGTCATTTTTGACAAATCTATGTGTTTTAACAGTCATGGGAAATCTGTGGTTCGTTCCTGTTTTTTCCATCTCAGGAACATTGCTAAGATCCGATCTGTGGTCTCTCAAAAAGAGATGGAGATGCTTGTTCATGCTTTTATTTCTTCACGTTTGGATTATTGTAATGTACTGTACACTTGCTTAAACAAATCATCTATGGATAAATTGCAAGTTGTTCAGAATGCAGCAGCAAGACTTTTGTCTAAGACCAGCAGGAGATCACATATTACTCCGGTGCTTAAGGCTCTTCATTGGCTACCAATAGGTTTTAGAGTGCATTTTAAAATTTGAATCACTACCTATAGAGCCTTGCATGGTCAAGCCCCTGCTTACATTCAGGATCTACTACACGCATACACTTCTGGTCGTTCTCTGAGGTCTTCAAACCAAGACCTTTTAACTGTCCCCAGATCACGTTTTAAAACCAGAGGTGATCGAGCCTTTTCTGTGGCGGCTCCAAGGCTCTGGAATTCTCTTCCCTTAGCATTGACAGCCTTGGATTCTGTGGAATCTTTTAAAAAACACCTCAAGACACATCTTTTTAGACAAGCTTTTAACTAGCAATATGGCTTAGTATTTTATGTGTTGCTGTTTTATTTTGTTTTTACTGTAAAGCACTTTGTGACCCTTCTTGTCTGTGAAAGGTGCTATATAAATAAAGTTTACTTACTTACTTACTTACTTACTTACATCGAGTGGATAAATCTTGAATTTAACAGTTTGGATTTAATGCTCAACGACCCTGAAAAAGGCACAAGTTCCAGGCTGGATAGAAAATCACCTGTAGAGGCTAGAAAGACCCGGCAGAGACCGCCGTAAACGCTAACCCGTTAGCTTTTAGCTGCAAAAAACGGTAAGTTTCTATCTTTTATGGTTATTAAATGATTAACTATGAATCAGAGGTGCTGTTTTTGCTCATGGACGAGTCTCTCGGGTTCAGAGAGATAGCACCTTGACATTGCCAGATTTTAACGGTTTACAGCATAATGCCGGACCCAGCTGCAAGCATGGTTGCATAATAACATAAAATGGAAATCATTACAGCAACAACTGGAATATGGAAATCATCAAATAACAGTAAATGGAAATCATTAAAAATGTTTTGGCTAACTATGATTGTTTGATTGCTAACTCAAAACACCATTCAAGTGACAGCATTTGTTGTGTTTGATTGCCAGCTTGTAGCCAGCAGTGAACGAACTTTGTTATGTAGATCCATTGCATTGACATTACATTAGTCTGTCGTTAGCATCTTGTAGGCTACGTCAACCTCTAATCTCAAGGATTAAGGATCATGCCGTGATAATGTGATGCCTTACGCCAAATAATAAATTACAGCTATGAAATGTACTTATCTCATTATTTTGTGGCTAACAGCTAAACAGATCTGAAATCTGGTCTAGACTACCTTGTAGGGCTGGTGAGGAGGGGGATCCCTCTGTTTAGCTAAGAACCAGAATGCAAGGAGGCTATAGGAACTTTGTAGAAATTTGGAAGGAGATGGAGCTGAGCTCCTGCAGTGCAGTACAAAATGGGAATTAAAAGGTTAGATCTGAGTTATAAACTCAGATGCTACCTGTGGCCTACTACATTATCTGTATTGTATTTCCATTATCTGTACTGTTTTTCCATTTTCCCCCACTTACCTTATCAATTTGACGTGTCTGAAGGCACTGCTGACAGTCTCCTCTTGAGTTTGGCAGAGTGTCCTCAACTCACTCAAGTCATTTTCTAACACCTTCTAAGCTCCTAAGCTTCCAAGCTAGGATCACAAACAAACGTAATAGTTTTGTCACAAAGAATAACCTGGCAAATGTTATATCTGAATAACTTATATCTGTATAACTTACCTCACAAGTTGTTGACGCTCCGACACCTGCTCCAAACTGTCTATGGCTCCAAGCGTGTTGTCAAATACCAAGTGTGTACCAAGTTTCGTGAGTCTATGTTAAATGTACTGCAGGGACTAATTTCTGTAGTGCACCTATTCCCTTAAAATATTTAAATCCTCACCAGAATTGATGTGACCGCCAATTTTGTTGTTGTTGTTGATTTGAGTTTTTAAATATGTTAAGCCCCTCAAAAAGGCAATTCATTTTCCGGAAGAAAGGAAAGGAAAGGAAGAATTCCTTCAGTTTCAATAGGTCCTTTGCCGCCCTCAGCGCTCGGGCACTATTAAGAAGGTTAAAAAGGGTAATATCCTCAAAAACATTTTGTTTAGCTGTTGTCAAATGTTATGAATTGATAAAATAAAACTACGGCTGATGACTTTTTAAATAGTCTTTTTTGATGTTAAGACTGCTTTACACTGAGACTTAAAACTCCACTAGACAGTAGGCTACATTTATTCATACTTCATAAAACATACATGAATGTGTCACACGGCAGAGTTTAAAACTCAGGACAGAATTTTCATATGCTTGTATAAATTTGTTGTGTTACCACTGTATCTTACAACCTTTTTACAAATTATAAAGCTTGCCATTGTTTTTTCTGTCTCGGTCGTGCTTGTTTGTGTGTGTGTGGTGCTGGCCGCGACGTTGGTATCTATATTATTGATATTTGGATCGATCCACCCACCACTACTGTACAAAAATCAAGGGTGTTCAGTTGTCCCATTACATTACATTGCAGCCCAGTTCCTGCGATACTGGACCAATTCAAAGGGTTCTGTTCATATCAGTCTAATAGGAACAAATGCATGGGGAAATAGGGTCCAGATTGAAAAAAAAAAAACTGAAATTACGCTTTAAGAAGATCGCACCTGTCACCTTGTATTGTCTTGTCTTTCGGGACCCAAAATGTTACTTCATAATCTATTAACAAATATTGACTTTATCCTAATTTCAAACAAATGAGATAACATACAGTATGTGTTTAGGGAATGCAATCAGTCTCTACTTGAATAAAATCAAAAATGGAAGAGTGATTCGTTTTTTGTCATAAGGTTATAATTCATGTTAAAAATCCACTATGGAAAAAACAATTATCTGATTTGAGTCAGGAATACATGATTATCACAGACAATGAGGTAAGGCCCTTGATTTTCAGGTAGAAATAATGTAACTTGTTCCATCTTTCTTTTTGTAAATTTGAAATGAATGGGTCAATTTGACCCGAATACCATACAAGGGTTACAGTGCTAAATATCAAATAATAAAATGAGTGTTGACTTTAATTCTAGATCCAATTAGGAGACTGCTGAGCTTTACCTGCCTAATTGTGGAATTAGACCTTCAATATCTACCCCAAATAACACACATGACAACAGTTTTAAAGGAGGGGATATTGAACCCAGTAAATCCTAAATCCTTCACAGTTTCACAGTATCTCAACAAGGTAAGTACATTAAAGTGAATACTGCATTATAATACTTAAGTACCTATACCATCAACATAAAAAGTTGGATTCACTATACACAGTTCTTTTAAGTAACTTTCCTGATTTTTCTATTTCAACCCAAAATAAAATAAAATCTCTGAGATCTCAGGTATGAAAAAGTTTAAAATAAAAAAATATAAAGTGAGGGAAAATATGAGTGCACTCAGAGTCCTACCACCATCTTCCACAGTGAATGTCCAAGGTGAGTATTGCAGTGGGAGATATGAAGACATGAATGAGGATGAACCCTTTTCTGAAGATAAGTAGCAACCAGGATGGAGTTGCAGATGGATGACAGCAGAAGATGGTAGAGAAGCAGAGGACTGAGGACCCAAATGAAGGATTCTAAAAAAATACAGCCTGGATATCAATTGTCTACTACTCTAAACAGTTCCACGGCATCCTACTCAAAGGCGCAGCTTGTAAATAGCCTGTTCTACATCCGTGTTCCACTTATCTGTCAGTTTTCTGACTCACTCTTTTATCTACACACACACGCTGTGCATCAGTCGAGGGAAATGCGCAGAGAGCGGTACCCAGGTAAGATGACCACTCCTATCAGTTTCTGCACGCTGACAACTACTGCTGCTTCAATGAAAGGTACAGGTTGTAATTTGAGTTAAAGGAGAATTCAAGTAAATTTTTAAACATGATTTGTGAACATGACTAGTGTGGATTTCACCGGAAAACAGGAAATAAACAGAGGTATTTGCACTGGCTGACTTAACACAACTTTTATGCCTTTCCGTCACATCTATTGTAGTCAAATTCACTGTGTTCATTTGGAAGGAATAACTGCACATGGGTAGGCACTTGCAATGAAATTTTGAGCATGTTAAGAGGTTAAAAACAAGTTTAAAACTTGCCTTGTTTAGGCCTGTTAGGTGCTAACTCTAGCAGGAGGATAACACGGTGTAGGCAGCACTGATTGTTTTCATTTCTCTCTCTACTGACAGCACTCCACATTTACAAACAACAGATCTACGTATTGGAATTGACCGGATTTCTTCTTTAAACTTAGGAGAGGCCATTTTTTGTGCTTTACGGTTACAAAGGCATCTTGAAGGATCTTTGGATGTTATAAAAAGGTTTGACTCTATTCCCACCTGGTATTAACATACAATCTGTATCTTGATATTTATTCAGAACAAAATGCATATTAATGCAGGAGTGAATGGACTTGTGACGGAATCTGATTTGCATGTGGCGGTGCTTTGGCCCTCACTGGAATTGGATCTAAACCACATGTAAATGCAATCTAAACAGTGAATCCACCCTCCTAAAATTCTAAATAAAATCTGCCCAACATGTTTAAAGGTCAGCTTATCCTACTCTCCCTTCTCACTCTAGCTGCCTTTCAACAACCCCAGATAATACCTTCCCCAGCACAGGACAGAAACGCTACAACATGCAAGATTACGCAAGAATCACATGACCAAGGAGGCATTACTAATGCTAGCTTTGCCATTGGCTCTCATTACCTACTGTAGGAGCAATCACAGCTCACACTGGTGGTCTCTGTCACGCCAGCCTCACCTTGCACAGGTCTCTGTAGTTCTGCCTTCTGCATGTGAAGATCACAATGTGGGCACAATGGAAATGAATGAAATTCCCCATATTCAGATGACATGTTAATAGCAGTTGGAAAATATGGTATAGAAAAACCGAATCGGTGTAAAAGCTTTGACCATGGTTAGAGCTCTTCTTGTTGATATTGACAGCGTTTAATTTCCAGGATTGTTCAGGCGCCGGATGTCCACCTTCCTCTTTCAGTTAAAAAAAGAACACTATCATAATTTCTATATTGCAAACAGGTGGAGCATTAGGTGCTGCAGTAGAGTGTATGGTGCAGTGCTACCTTAATAAGTTTTATGTGGGTCAAACGATGTGTTATGAAATCAACATAAGCTGTCTGCTTTACATTACAGAAAAAAAAATTCTCATGAAACGAATTCCCTGAAGATGCTTTGCCCCCCCCCTAGTGAGCATTCTCATGGGAAAACTATCACCTCACATCTTTTTTACTCCCCCTCTTCCTTCTTCTCCAATAAAGAAGAGCGGGCTGGCAGGTTCAGTTTTCTCCATTCAGCCCATATGGACGGGGATCAGGGGAGTGGATTGCCCGTCTACCCAAAGGGACAAAAAGCCCACTGCTAATTGCTGCCACATCAAATGAAGAGGGACATCCCAAATAGAAGACTGATGGAGAGGGGGAGAAGGTAACGTGTTATTCTTAAAGCTGCTCACTAGTTTTACTCAGATTACTCCTCAGCTTTTGTTGAACACCAGCTGATGAAGTCTGCATGTGCAGTATATGTCATAAAGTTTGATCTGGCTACACCACTGTTTTCTGTGATAGGGGGAAAAACCCACACAGTGCCCTTTCAAAAAAGATAGCGAATATAGCAGAAGGGTAGGGACGTCTGGCCCGACATGTCAGGCTTTATCGCAGGTCTGTACACCAGACAATAATACTGTCAACCAAAATTTGTGTTTAATAAGCAGGTTATTTTAACACGTCTAAACCTGTTAAAATTGGGCCGTAGCCATTCTTTTTCCATTGCTAGCAGACAAGTATGCCTGACTGTTTTTTTTCATGACACATTCAACGTCACAAACGCTCCGGAAAACAGGCTAAAGCTTTCCTATACAGTGCACAAACCTGTGAACACTGCTGTACATTCACTTGATATCTTCACTAATAATATAACACTAATAAATAATAGGCTGATTGCGCACACACACACAGACACACACACACCCATATGCGCTCACATGCACATGCACACACACTCTGCTATTCTTCTCTAACAACACACTCTTACAACTCGGAGACATTCATCTGTTACTTATTTCATATTCGAGCGCTGCTTGAGCAAAGATCAACAGGTTTTGTGGCCAAATGACAGAAGTTACTGACAGAGCCAAAGTGCAAAGAGTCAAAAGTAGGCGTATCTACCCGGTGTCCTGTTTCCATCATTGCCGATCAGAGCTGTAGCTGATACATAACCATGCCTACTACAGAGTCATTTTTCCCGGTAGTGAATGCCGATTGTAACCTTTCCTACTGCAGACAGAAGCCATATGGGAAAGTGGAATATGGCTGCTTTTGATTATGCTAACTTCTGCTTTCTGGCATCCTCTCTCCTCCCGTGACCCGTAAACCGCTCCCCCTCCGTCATTACGGATAAGGATCTACAATCCCTTAAATGCAGCTTGAGGAGCCGGAAATATGAAACATTGCTTTATTTTAACCTTAAAATACTATAATGAAGTGGTACCAGCTGCAGCTTTAAAATTCTATTTACACATTAGCACCTCATTCTTAAACTTTACTGTGGAAACATGACTACATTTTACTGATATTACTTTGTTTCCCTTTGCTTAAGTTGAGTTTTGCAACATTTTCCATTCTTACTTTGCTTGTCCGGGATCTCAAAAGGTTTTCTGCCATTGCGCTCTTTCTGTATTTAAAAAAAATGGCAGCAGTGCTGAGATATAAAAGGAAGGTTTTTTATAATAAGTGTTGAATCTAAATGTTCAATTCAATTAAATTTTATTTATAGGATCAAATCATAACAACAATTATCTCGAGACACTTGATAGAGTAGGCCTAGACCACACTCTAAAGTATGTTGTGGAGTTGATTAATGGTTTAATGAAGTCCCAATAATAATACTAATGTCATTATGTCAATAGGATTTTAATGGTGGGTCCATGTGTTTATTTTGTTTTATGTTTTTTGGAAAAGAGTTGGAGAGACATTCCCAGATTAGTTCTGCCCGTGCGACTGCCTGCTACGTTATTGGGGAGCAGACAGCAGCTGACTGACTGCCTGTGTGACTGGCTGCCCCCTTATTGTCCTCCAGCAACCAGGAAGATCAGTGGACCAGGACCCAGCAACAAAAGGCTTGGAGCCAGCACTCTGTGTGTTTGTGTGTTGGTGTGTATGTAGCTGTCACGGCCCAGTGATATAAGTGTCTCTGTGCCCCGGTCGGGTCCCTGCACCACACAGGGACAGAAAGAGAAAAAGCTGTCACTTCAGAGGGCCCTTACAAAACCTGCATCACTTTAGAGCAAACAGACCCTAAAAGTCACAGTCCATATAGTCCTCAGAGCAGTCAAATGGTTACTGCTCAGCTTCTGCATCAAATGATTTGAAATGCTTTCTTTGACTTTCCCCTCCCACCCCAACATCGGCCCTCTCTCCCATCCAGTCCTTTCTTTTCTTAACTCATGCATTCCTGTTTTCCAATTGTGTTGTCTTTGTGTCCCAGCGAGGCTTTGTTGGGGCCATGGTTTGCTGTTGAGGCCAGCGGAGCAGTTTCAAAGTGTTTATTGATGTGCAGTCTCTGCATGATGTTGGATCTTGTTGTCAGAGGTCACAACCTGTTGGTGTTCCGGTGTGGTCAAAGTAGAGCTCACATCTTGATCCATGGCAGTGGGTCACGCTAAGCCTTTGAAAGCAACAAGGCAAACAGATCTTTTGGATGTCGGCTCACCCATCAAGCACACCTTAAGACTGTATCAGCCAAGCATGCAGCACTGTCACTCAGGAGTAAGTAAGCTGTTGGCAACAGGAAGCGAGGAGCTGCTGTAAATCAGTTGATCAGAGCAGCCTGGGGGCTGCCCCTACCAGGAGTCTCCAGGTGGATCTTGGATCACAATATTACCCAGGTAGGAAATTGAAATACAAATTTGATAAACAATTCAATTCAATTCAATTTTATTTTTATGATACTATAAATAATAACAAGATAATTTTTGATATGATTTGATACAATCATAACAAGAGTTATCTTGAGAAACTTTACAGATAGATTAGATCTAGACAACACTCTATAAGTCCCAACAATTCTAGTAATTCCCTCAAGAGTAAGCATAGTGCGACAGTGGCTAGGAAAAACTCCCTTTTAGGAAGAAACCTGGGAAAGACCCAGACTCTTGGTAGGCGGTGTCAATGGAAATATCAGTCACAATAAAGATAATGGAAAAAAATGATAGTAGTAGTAGTTTATGTCATAGCAGGGTGCTGTAGGGCGTTACAGTATGTAGTGTGGCACAGCAGGGCAAAAAGAATTGTCTTTACGATTTATGAAATACTGTACTTTTAATCTCTCAGGCCACTAAAAATGATTCAAGTTAAACAACGTATAGAGAACCTATGAAGAAGGGGCTAACCCTTTCTCACTCCCAACTCATAAAATACAGATGCTTGATCAGTGTCTCTCAGCGTGAGATACAACGCAAAAATCCCCCTTCAGCTCGACTGTGGTGCTATAAGATGACGTAGTATTAAGAGGTAGAGAGTAGTATGAAATGCTAAGGAGGTTGGTTGGGTGGTGGATGAGTCAAAAACACAGGACTTTCACCCAGGAGACTGGGATCATGTCCCATTCTTGTCCCATGTGTCACAGAAACGTAAATTTTGGAAGCTAGCAAGGATCGGATCAGGGAGGCTCCAGAATCGAGGTTGGATCAGGGAGGCTCCAGAATCGAGGTTGCAGCTGTCGCCATGGTCCCGCTACACGCTCTGCGATGCCATGTTCCTCCTGCTACACTCTGCTATGCCGACTACAAAGGACTACTAACAACTACTATTTTTTTTGGGATTGTAACTGCCACTTTTCATTCTAACCCCAACCGGCCCGTCAGACACCGCCTACCAAGAGCCTGGGTCTGACCGAGGTTTCTGCCTAAAAGGAAGTTTTTCCTCGCCACTGTCGCACTGTTGCTTGCTCTGGAGGACACTGTTGGGTCCTTGTGAATTCTGGAGTGTGGTCTAGACCTACTCTATCTGTAAAGTGTCTTGAGATAACTCTTGTTGTGAATTGATACTATAAATAAATTGAAATTGAAATTGAAATTGAATTAACAAGCTTCTTTTCATAAATTTGAAGCTAATGAGTCTAGCTTGCTCACATTAGCACTGATTCCCATTATTTTAATACCTGCTGAGTCATTGCAAAGCTCCTATGTTTGTCTCACGTTATTGAACTCATGTGCCCGTCCAGTTTTTAGCTTGTTTTATTTTTGGTTTTGTCTTCTGGTTGATATTGTCTGCTGTAATAAATGCAAATCATAAGTCACAGCCCTGATTGGTTTACTACTCAAAGTTGTTAAAACATGGCCACATTTTGAGGAGAAGAATATTAGAATATTGCCATCCATCAATGATCTTAAATAACAACTTAATTTAAATTCTCTCTTTCTAAAATCTGAGCATGGCAACTGGGCCGCAGTAGCTCAGTCTGTGGGGTCTTGGCTTGGGCACTGGAGGGTTGGCGGTTAAAGAGTACAGAGTATGGACTGGTAGATGGAAATGTGCCAGTTCACATCCTGGGCACTGCCGAGGTGCCCTTGAGGTGGCCTTGAGCAAGGCACCAAACCCTAACTGCTCAGGGCACCTGAATGGGCAGCCCCCCCACACTCTGACATCTTTCCATTAGTGCATGCATGTAAATAGAGTGCGGTCTAGACCAATTCTATTGTTAAAGTGTACTGAGATAACCTCTGGTATGATTTGACACTATGAATAACAATGAATTGAAATTGAATTGTCTTTGGGCCTTTGTGTTGTAATGTAAAATATAACAGTGAAAAAATTGATTTTCCCTTCAGGAATAAATGACTATGGTCAGCGAACAACTGACCTAATATTCATACAAATAGTCATATAGTCTGATAAAGTTTAATAGTCATTCAATGACTGTGCCAAAGCAAGTTAGTGAAAAACTGTATTGTGTCAAGCTTCCCTAACCTTAAAGCGTAATTCTCGCCAAAATGCAACCTAGGGTCTTTTTGTGAATGTACCCGAGTCAATCTCTCGTTTAAAAGCATAATTAGGACAGAAGCGCCACTTTTAAGATTTACCGTATCTTCGTTTTTTGGTCAAATGTCCTTTTGAATGGGAGAGCTAGGGGCACTACTATGATAGCATCAAAATCGGTATTTTTAAGAAGGCTCGACACAACATGAAACTTTGCTCCAAGTATTACCAGTATCACCATCACACATTATTGCAAGCATTGAGAACCTCATAATAAAACATAGAAAGGTTTTAACAACTCACTGCAGTGGTTGGTTTTACCGGTCGCCATCCATCTAATCAATATTGACCTTGTAGTTGAAAGAGGAGCGTCATATAAGAATGCCATTTAACCAAAAAACGATAATATGGTAAATCGTAAAAGTGGCTCTTCCGTTCTAATTATGCTTTTGAACAAAGGTTTTACTTGGATACTTTCACAAAAAGTTCATTTATATAATATATTCCGATGCGTACACACTTCTACATACAGACAAAAGTGTGGGAAAAGGAACATATCATTGAGTGTAAAGTGCACCACATCATTCCAGAGGCTCTGCTGCCTGGAGTCCTCCCCTCCTTCCTGCCTGTTGTTTGAGTGTCTACCAGCTCGTTACACCTGACTGTCCTCATCAGCTCTCTTTGTCATCTCATCAGGAGTTAGATCTAATGAGGTCCGCTGCAATCTGACCTCTGACCTCCCTACGCCCAATCAAGCTTTTCTTTTCTCCCTCCTCTTCTTTTAGCCTTTTGGTCAGACACGACACAAAAGTAAAAAAACAAAACACATGGTGACAGAATGCTTGAGGATAAAGAGCCAGATGGTGTGAGGTGGATACAACTTTCCTTCAAAGTAATCTTTTTTGATAACATTAATTGTATTAAATGTTAGCAAAATGTAACACTGCTGGTGCTGCTACTGCCAGAGTTTTGCTCAAAAGCAATATAATGTGCATTTAAAAACCTAACTCATTTTCCGGCTTTCATAATGGAAGATGTTAACAAAAAACAAACATTTGAGAGTGAAAGATAGCTTCATATTTCTAGTAGGGTGAGAGGGAAGACGTGGGGGTGGGGGTGGGCAGCAGGGGTCACACTAAGTGTGGAGGTGAAGATGAGGGGGCAACAATGAGTTAAATGTTCCCTCGCCAGACCTAGTAGAGGCCGAAGCATCCCCCGGTGTCCATAATTTGTCTAGAATAATTGAGTGTGTGTAGCGGGGCTCAGGCCGGCTCTCTGGTAGTTGGAGGTGAAGGGGCTCTCCACACAGAGTGGAGGACCCTCGCTGTCACACAGGAATCTGAAGAGACCTCCCATGAGCCCTCAGTGGTGAGACTCTGCCGCTCCATTTCTTCACAACCTTCCGCCGCTAAGGAGGCTGACAACGTCAACATGTTTATGTCATTTGATTCCAAATGGATACTGACACGTTTTGGTGATATGGGGCACACATGGACAAATGGCTACCAAGACATTCAACAACACCGGCAGTGATTGCCCATTATGAGCACTTTTAAATAGGATGTCATGCATAAAACGGTATTAACTGAAAGGAAATGAATTGAGATGAAATGAAAGCAATAGCAACATTTGAAATCTGTTACTTTATTTTTTACAATATTGGCGTACAACACTTAAGATAAAATATTTGTAATTTTAAAGACCGGCATATCTGATTTCTTACCTTTTATAACTTTGTGCCCAAAGTCCAATAAGACACTTGTCTCAGAGGTGATGATGGAGGAAAAGGCTGCTGTGTTGTAGGTGGCAAGACAACAAATAATCCTAAAATGAGACACACACAAGTGTTTTAGACTGAATGTTCATAACATCAGCTTGTTGCTCAGCCACTGAGTGTGAATTGAAATTATGCACTGCCATCTGGTGGCAGGACTGTTGAACACAGGAAGGATCACTCCTGTGATTGACAGGTTTCCGTGGATACTGGACACTCGGGCTCCAGTAATGTGATGAAAACTGTTTCTGGTGAGTAGCATGCTGACATTTAGTCTCAGTTACAGGTATTTTGTATGACATCAAACTTGTTAGAAATCTTACATAAACCTTTCTTTATTTTCATGACTATTTACATTGTAGATTATCACTGATTGCATCAAAACTATGAATGAACACATGTGGAATTATGTACTTAACAAAAAAGTGTGATATAACTGAAAACATGTCTTATACTGTATTCTAGTTTCTTCAAAGTAGCCTCCATTTGCTTTTTTGATAGCGCTGCAAACCCTTGGTGTTCTCTTAATGAGCTTCATGAGGTAGTCACTTAAATGGTTTTCACTTCACAGGTGTGCCTTGTCAGGTTTAATTAGTGGAATTTATTCCCTTATTAATGGAGTTGGGACCATCAGTTGTGTTGTGGAGAAGTCAGGTTGATACACAGCTGACAGCCCTATTGGACAACTGTTAGAATTCATATTATGGCAAGAACCAATCACCTACCTGTGGTCTTAGGGTCTTAGGTGCCTCAAGGGGCGGTAACCCACGAACACCCTTGTGGACACCTGTGGTCAGGGAAGCCGTCCGACTGAAGAAGGAGTCTTTGAGATCCGTCCATAAATGCTGAAAGCTCTGGGTGTGGAGGGGATGTCTTGGTTGACATGCCTCTTCAACATTGCGTGGAAGTCTTGGACGGTGCCTAAGGAGTGGCAGACCGGGGTGGTGGTTCCCCTCTTCAAAAAGGGGGACAAGAGGGTGTGTGCCAATTACAGGGGTATCACACTTCTCAGCCTCCCTGGTAAAGTCTACTCCAAGGTGCTGGAAAGGAGGGTTCGGCCGATAGTCGAACCTCGGATTGAAGAGGAACAATGCGGATTCCGTCCTGGCCGTGAAACAACGGATCAGATCTTCACTCTCGCAAGGATCTTGGAGGGGGCCTGGGAGTATGCCCAACCAGTCTACATGTGTTTTGTGGATCTGGAGAAGGTGTATGACCGGGTCCCCCGGGAGAAATTGTGGGAGGTGCTGCGGGAGTATGGGGTGAGGGGGTCCCTTCTCAGGGCCATCCAATCTCTGTATGACCAAAGTGAAAGCTGTGTCCGGGTTCTTGGCAGTACGTAACTAGATTCACTTGGTTTCAGTCAGAGTGCTGGCATATGGCATCGAAAACCAAACTCTGACGTACCTACGGTAAGCGTACCTGACTCATTTCCGTTTCCAGTGCTTGTGTGTTGGTAGCGAGTTGCTGCTCACTAAATACCAGTTCTGTTTGTTAGATTTGCTATTACAGCGGCTAACTGTCCACTAAACAGTTATTCTTATAGTAGTTCTGCCTAAGCACTCACATATCTTTTAATTTTTAAGCAACTTTTGTTAAATAACAGCTGTTTTTAACGCTTGGTTAGCTTAAGCTGCTAGCAACCTTAGCTTAGCAGTTAGCCATGTCGTCTCCCTCTCCTACTTTCTCTTGCTCAATGTGTGAGATGTTTAGTTACTCCTCTGCATCCTTTAGCGACAATGGTATGTGTAACAAGTGTAGTTTTTTATAGACATGGATGCGAGGCTTAGTGAGTTAGAAGTCCGGATCTGCACCATGATAGATCAGTCGCTAGTTACTGTAGCTACCCCCCCGGTAGTCGGAGCGGGCCGGCCTGAGCCTGAGTTAGCCTTTGGTAGCCGTCCCCCGGCAACTCCTGAGCAGCCAGGAAAAGGTTCCTGGGTTTCTGTTTGTGGCAAAAAAAGTCGTAAGCTTTCAAAGGCCACGGACCACCACCAGCCTGTTAGCGTTTCTAACAGATTTTCCCCACTCATCGACACACCCGCTGAGAAACAAACTCTGGTTATCGGCAGCTCCAGTTTGAGAAACGTGAAGTTAGCGAAGCCAGCAGCCATAGTTAAGTGCATCCCGGGGGCTAGAGCGGGCGACATTGAGTCTTATTTGAAACTGCTGGCTAAGGATAAATGTAAATACAGTAAGATTATTATTCACGTTAATGACTCCCAGTTACGTTTTCTCTGGACCCCTGCCAAATCTAACCAGTGATGAAATGTATAGCCGCATGTCATCATTTCGCCACTGGCTATCAAGGTGGTGTCCAGATAATGATGTGGGCTTTGTAGATCACTGGCAGTCTTTCTGGGGAAGACCTGGTCTGATTCGGAAGGGACGGCATTCATCCCACTTGGGATGGAGCAGCTCTCATTTCTAGAAATCTTGACAAGTTTATTAGTGGACCTAATCCTTGACAATCCAGAGTTGGGACCAGGAGGCAGAGTCACAGTCTAACACACTTCTCTGCTCCTCCATTCCAGGGGTTATCTAGTCAAAACCCCATAGTGACGGTGTCTGCCCCCCGACCATTCAAATTATTTAAATCAAAGGTAAACAGAAGAGCTGTGCATGAAAACCTTATAACAATTAAAACCACAAGTGCAATAGTGAAAAAGAATAGGAGAATTAAATGTGGACTCTTAAACATCAGATCTCTCTCTTCAAAAGGTGTACTAGTAAATGAATTAATATCAGATTCTAATATTGATTTATTTTGTCTTACTGAAACCTGGCTGGGTGATGGAGAATATGTTAGTCTAAATGAATCCACCCCCCCCCCAGTCATATTAATACTCACATTCCTCGAGGCACAGGCCGAGGAGGTGGAGTTGCAGCTATCTTTGATTCTAGTCTAATAATCAGCTCTAAACCTAAACTAAATTATAACTTATTTGAAAGTCTTGTTCTTAGTCTTTCACACCCAAGTTGGAAATCACTGCAGCCAGTTCTATTTGTTATAGTGTACCGAGCACTCTGAATTCTTATCTGAATTTGCAGAGTTTTTGTCAAATTTAGTGCTAAAAACAGACAAAGTTCTTATTGTAGGGGATTTTAATATTCACGTGGATGATGAGAATGATAGCCTAAGTACTGTGTTTATCTCTCTATTAGATTCTATTGGCTTCTGTCAAAGTGTTTATAAACCAACTCACCGTTTTGGCCACACCCTCGATCTTGTTCTGGTATATGCTGTTGAAATTGAACATTTAATAGTGTTCCCACAAAATCCCTTTCTATCTGACCACTGTTTGATAACTTTCGAGTTTATACTGCTGAACTACACGCCATTAGGCAAAACCTTCTATACAAGATGTCTATCTGATAGCGCTGTAGCTAAATTTAAGGATGTGATTCCATTAGCATTTAATTCATTACCAAGTCACAAAGTAACGGAGGACTCCTATGCTAATTTCAGTCCCTCCCAAATCGATCATTTTGTTGATAGTGCAGCAGGCTCGCTGAGAATGACACTCGACTCTGTTGCCCCTCTAAAAAAGAAGATAATAAAACAAAGACGGTTAGCTCCATGGTATAACACTGAAACTCGCAAATTAAAGCAAACATCGCGGAAACTTGAGAAGATTTGGCGTTCCACCAAATTGGAAAATTCTCAGTTAATCTGGCAAGATAGTCTTCAAACGTATAGGAAGGCCCTCCGTAATGCCAGAGCAGCATACTACTCGTCATTAATAGAGGAAAATAGGAACAACCCCAGGTTTCTTTTCAGCACTGTAGCCAGGCTAACGGAAGGTCACAGCTCTACTGAGCCAAGTATTCCCATAGCTCTTAGTAGTAACGACTTGAGATTCTTCAATGATAAAATTATAACTATTAGAAGCAAAATTCCCCAAGACTTGCCTTTAACTGGCACTGACTTATCTCTAAACTCAGGAACATTAGAAACGGTTATAAAACCAGTTATATGTTTAGACTGCTTTGCTTCACTTGAAAATCAATTTAATTCAATTATTTCTTCATCTAAACCATCAACCTGCCTCTTAGACCCCATCCCGACTAGGCTACTTAAAGAAGTTTTACCCTTAGTCAACACATCTCTACTAGATATATCCAATCTATCTTTATTAACAGGCTATGTACCACAGCACTTTAAAGTAGCTGTAATTAAACCTCTTCTGAAAAAGCTCAACCTTGATCCAGAAGTTTTAGCCAACTATAGACCTATATCCAATCTTCCATTTCTCTCTAAGATTCTTGAGAAATCAGTTGCTAAACAGCTATGTGACTTTCTGCATAGCAACAGCTTATTTGAGGTCAGGATTTAGAGTTAATCATAGCACAGAGACAGCACTTGTGAAAATTACTAATGACCTCCTAATTGCATCAGACAAAGGTCTTATCTCTGTACTGGTGTTATTAGATCTTAGTGCTGCATTTGATACCATTGACCATCATATCTTATTACAGAGATTGGAACATTTAATTGGCATTAAAGGGACTGTTCTAAGCTGGTTTAAGTCTTATTTATCAAATCAATCTCAGTTTGTTCATGTTAACGATGAATCCTCTGTGCACGCCAAAGTTAGTCATGGAATCCCACAAGGATCTGTGCTCGGTCCAATCCTGTTCACTTTATACAGTATATGCTTCCCTTAGGCAATATTATCAAGAAACACTCCATAAACTTTCATTGTTATGCAGATGATACTCAATTATATCTATCAATCAAGCCGGATGAAACTAATCAGTTAGCTAAACTTCAAATGTGCCTTCAGGAGATTAAAACATGGATGAGCTGTAATTGTCTAATGTTAAACTCAGATAAAACTGAAGTTATTGCTCTGGGACCCAAGCACCTCTGTGACACATTATCCAAAGAGATAGTTACTCTGGATGGCATCACCCTGGCCTCCAGCACCACTGTGAGGAATCTTGAAGTTATCTTTGATCAGGACATGTTGTTTAATTCTCACATAAAGCAAATTTCAAGGATTGCCTTTTTTCACCTACGTAATATTGCAAAAATCAGGAATATCCTGTTTAAAAATGATGCAGAAAAACTAGTCCATGCATTTGTTACTTCTAGGCTGGATTACTGCAATTCTTTATTATCAGGCTGCTCGAAAAAGTCCATAAAGACTCTTCAGCTGATCCAGAATGCTGCAGCACGTGTTCTGACAGGAACCAGGAAAAGTGATCACATCTCTCCTGTTTTAGCTTCTCTGCATTGGCTTCCTGTAAAATCCAGAATAGAATTTAAAATCCTTCTTCTCACCTACAAAGTTCTTCATGGTCAGGCACCATCTTATCTTAAAGAGCTCATAGTACCTTACAACCCTACAAGAGCACTACGCTCCCAGAATGCAGGATTACTTGTGGTTCCTAGAGTCTCTAAAAGTAGAACGGGAGCCAGAGCGTTCAGCTATCAGGCTCCTCTCCTGTGGAACCAGGTTCCAGTTTGGGTTCAGGAGGCAGACACCGTCTCCACATTTAAGAGTAGGCTTAAGACTTTCCTTTTTGATAAAGCTTATAGTTAGGGCATATAATTGAATATTGTTGGGGAGTGAGGAGTTGCAGCGTCCGCCTAACTCGGCCCACCTGCTTCTCGTCATAGTTGTCAGATCTATCTATCATATAATCAAGAATATAATAAAACTAAAGGGAGACTTGGCATACAGCCCGATCCGGTTGGGGAGAGTTCTAGCCTGACCAGGTCCCTCTCTTTACCCTGTCTCTCTTGGTTATGCTTTGATAAAGCTTATAGTTAGGGCATAGAATTGAACATTGTTAGGGAATGAGGAGTCGCAGCGTCCGCCTAACCCGGCCCACCTGCTTCTCGTCATAGTTGTCAGATCTATCTATCATAAAATCAAGAATATAATAAAACTAAAGGGAGACTTGGTATACAGCCTGATCCGGTTGGGGAGAGTTCTAGCCTGACCAGGCCCCTCTCTTTACCCTGTCTCTCTTGGTTATGCTTTGATAAAGCTTATAGTTAGGGCATAGAATTGAATATTGTTAGGGAGTGAGGAGTCGCAGCGTCCGCCTAACCCGGCCCACCTGCTTCTCGTCATAGTTATCAGATTTATCTATCATATAATCAAGAATATAATACAAAGAACTACTACAAACTACTATTTTTTTTTGGGACTGTTATTGCCACTCTTCATTCTATCCCCAACCGGTCGTCAGACACCGCCTACCAAGAGCCTGGGTCTGTCCGAGGTTTCTTCCCAAAGGGGAGTTTTTCCTTGCCACTGGCATACTGTTGCTTGCTCTGGAGGAAACTACTAGAACTGTTGGGTCCTTGTAAAGTGTCTTGAGATAACTCTTGTTATGAAATGATACTATAAATAAAATTGAATTGAATTGAATTTAAGTCAGACTTGTTCCAGGTGAGGGTTGGCCTCCGCCAGGGCTGCGCTTTGTCACCAATCCTGTTTGTAATATTTATGGACAGGATATCGAGGCGTAGTCGGGGTGGGGAGGGGTTGCAGTCTGGTGGGCTCGGTATCTCATCGCTGCTTTTTGCAGATGATGTGATCCTGATGGCATGATTGGTCTGTGACCTTCAGCACTCACTGGATCGGTTCGCAGCCAAGTGTGAAGCGGCTGGGATGAGGATCAGCAAAAAGAGAGCTGAGGCAGAAGGCAAAGCTTTAGATTTACCGGGCAATTTTTATTCCTACCCTCACCTATGGTCATGAAGGCTGGGTCATGACCGAAAGAACGAGATCCAGGGTACAAGCGGCCGAAATGGGTTTCCTCAGGAGGGTGGCTGGCCTCTCCCTTAGAGATAGGGTGAGAAGCTCAGTCATTCGAGAGGAGCTCGGAGTAGAGCCGCTGCTCCTTTGCGTTGAAAGGAGCCAGTTGAGGTGGTTTGAGCATCTGGTAAGGATGCCTCCTGGGCGCCTCCCTAGGGAGGTGTTCCAGGCACGTCCAGCTGGGAGGAGGCCTCGGGGAAGACCCAGGACTAGGTGGAGAGATTATATCTCCAACCTGGCCTGGGAACGCCTCGGGATCCCCCAGTCGGAGCTGGTTGACGTGGCTCGGGAAAGGAAAGTTTGGGGTCCCCTACTGGAGCTGGTGCCCCCGCGACCCGATACCGAATAAGCGGATGAAGATGGATGGATGGACCAATCACCTAAGTAAAGAGAAACGAGTGACCATCATTACTTTAAGAAATGAAGTTCAGTCGGTCCGGAAATTTGCAAAATCTTTGAATGTGTCCCCAAGTGCAGTTGCAAAAACCATCAAGAGCTATAACGAAAGTTGCTCACATGAGAACCGCCCCAGGAAAGGAAGACCAAGAGTCACTTCTGCTGCTGAGGATAAGTTCATCTGAGTCACCAGCCTGAGAAATTGCAAATTAACAGCAGCCAAGATTAGAGACCAGATGAATACCACACAGAGTTGTAACAGCAGACACATCTTTAGAACAACTGTTAAGAGGAGACTGCGTGAATCAGGCCTTCATGGTCAAATAGCAGCTAGGAAACCACTGCTAAAGAGAGGCAACAAGCAGAAGAGATTTGTTTGGGCCAAGAAACACAAGGAATGGACATTAGGGCTTTGGTCTGATGAGTCCAAGTTGAGATCTTTGGTTCTAACCGCCGTGTCTTTGTGCGACATAGAACCAGAGATGCCAAAAGTACTCACTTCCCGTACTCAAGTAGAAGTACAGATAATTGTGTTAAAAAATACGTCTAATAAATAGAAGTACTGATTTAACTTCTTTACTCAAGTAAAAGTAACAAAGTAGAGGCTTGGAAATTTACTTAAAGTATAAAAGTAAAAGTAGCCTTGCGAACGACAAAGCTACCTGTACCAGACAGATGTTACTAGAGAGCATGCCGAGAAACTACAGTGGACATGGAAAAAATACTCTTTATATGTCTTTGCCTACATTTTAAATGTCTGTCTGCCAATAGGCCTAAAACATACAGCTTATTTATTGTGACAGAGACTCCAGGTTAATAAGATTCTGACCGAGTAGCAACATATGAATTCAAGTGCGATTTTGTGAGAGGTCTGTGTATATTCCCATCCAATTAGATTCAATTTAGTATTGATGATGCAAAAATAATAACTAACTCCAGTTATTTTAAACTTAGTGAGGACTAGATTAGGACTGGATTTAAAGCAGATTCTGGTTTCCAACTTGGCCCCAGGTGTGTCTGTTAAAACACAGATGGAGACAACTTCTCTCTGTTGATTTTTTATTACAATCAAGCATCAGAATAAACATGGGCGTGGGTAGCTCTGCTATGGCTGTTTGTGTGGTAATAAAATAAATAAATAACATTGTAAAGGCTACCATACACAACGCATAGGAATCATATATGCTAGTAAATAATAACAATAAATAACATTATAACAGATAATTACATTATCTTAATGAGCAAAGACATTCAACAATCGCCATTATATCGAATCACCAGCCAGGTGTAACCTAGGTAACATGTGAAGAACACAAGTGCTTTTAAATGTGCCAGAACCAATACAACAACAAGCTTAAATGAACTGACAACATAATTTATATGACTTACAGTTTTCAAAGACACTCACGATCTCAACTGATTATCAGCTAGTTTCTTTTTCCTTTTCTCTCACTTTTTTCTCCTTTTGCCGTGCTCGCCCGCTCGCGGTGTGCGGCGCGTGTCCGCGCTATTCTTTGACCTGCACTCACAATCACACCTGATAGACAACCTTTAGTACAAAAGTAAAGTAACGAGCCAGTTTTGTGAAATGTAAAGAGTAGAAAGTACCGATATTCGTGTTAAAATGTAAGGAGTAAAAGTAAAAAGTCGCCATAAAAATAAACAGTAAAGTAAAGTAAAAATATCAGAAAAGTCTACTTGAGTACAGTAACAAAGTATTTGTACTTCGTTACTTCCCATCTCTGCATGGAACAGGTGACCGGATGGATTCTACATGCCTGGTTCCCACCGTGAAGCATAGTAGAGGAGGTGTGATGGTGTGGTGGGGGTGCTTTGCTGGTCACAATGTTGGGGATTTATTCAAAATTGAAGGCATACTGAACCAGCTTGGCTAACACAGCATCCTGATGCGACATCCCATCCCAATTTGCGTTTAGTTGGACAATCCTTTATTTTTCAACAGGACAATGACCCCAAACATACCTCCAGGCTGTGTAAGGACTATTTGACCAAGAAGGAGAATGATGGAGTGCTGTGCTGCCACAGTCACCGCACCTGAAACCAATTGAGATGGTTTGGGGAGAGCCGGACCGCAGAGTGAAGGCAAAATGGCCAACAAGTGCTAAGCATCTCTGGGAACTCCTTTAAGAAGGTTGGCAAACCATTTCAGGTGACTACCTCTTGAAGCTCATCAAGAGAATGCCAAGAGTGTGCAAAGCAGTAATCAGAGCAAAGGGTGGCTACTTTGAAGAAACTAGAATATAAGACATATTTTCAGTTATTTCACACTTTTTTGTTAATTCCACGTGTTCATTCATAGTTTTGATGCCTTCAGTGATAATCAACAAAACTGGCTCACATGAGGACCACCCCAGGAAAGGAAGACCAAGAGTCACCTCTGCTGTTGAGGATAGGTTCATCTGAGTCACCAGCCTCAGAAATTGCAAGTTCACAGCAGCTCAGATTAGAGACCAGATGAATACCACTTAGAGTTCTAGCAGCAGACACATCTCTAGAACTGTTAAGAGGAGACTGCGCGAATCAGGCCTTCATGATCAAATAGCAATATATATATATATATATACAGTGAGGAAAATAAGTATTTGAACACCCTGCTATTTTGCAAGTTCTCCCACTTAGAAATCATGGAGGGGTCTGAAATTATCATTGTAGGTGCATGTCCACTGTGAGAGACATAACCTAAAAAAAAATCCAGAAATCATAATGTATGATTTTGTAACTATTTATTTGTATGATACAGCTGCAAATAAGTATTTGAACAACTGAGAAAATCAATGTTAAAGTCCATGTTGCAGGTTTAATTTTGCAACGAATTTGTGTTGTGTTGTGTTATCCATTGTATTTGATGGTGTTGGATATCGCAAAATTGAATATATTACGAAAATTAGGCAAAATTTTACAGTGTTTCATTTTCCCCCCACAATGCATTGCATGACGTCATATTGGGGAGATAACAGAGCAGCCTGCGTTGTATTTACCACTGATCTGGCCTAATGTGGCTTCTGGTCTTTTAATATTAACAGTATGGTCTCGATCAAGTCCATGTGACTTTATTATATTTATAATAATATTGGAGGGAAAGTGAAACACAGCTTAGACGGGGATGCTGTTCGGCTTTTCACAAGTTTAGACTGCTAGCTTACGATACGCCGCCGGACGTTAGCACAACAGCGTTAGCCTAGCCTGCTAGGTAAATATTACGACTGCCTTTGGTGTTGCCTATATATGCGTCCATGTTGTCAACATCATACATGTGGCATTAGTGCACCTTTTATACCATAATTGTATTGAATGAAATAGTAGGCTTCGCTCCTACGAGATGGGGGGGATTGTTACGTTACACACAAAGCTAACTGGCTATACTGTAGTTAGCCTGTACGGATGCTAGCGGATATAGCTAACGTCGCGTAGCCAGTTTCGGTAAGCTAACACGACCGCGTTGTCGCCCACAATCAACCTGCAGTGATGTTTGAAATATAAACAATTACAATACTGGTGCGTGCTGGTTGGGGAGGACCATGATCCTGTCTGAAATGTCACAAACGGATTTAGGCATCTTCAGATCAGCTGATCGCGGGGCTCGCTCCCCGACCGGAGGCTCGCTTCCCGACCGGAGGCTCGCTCCCCGACCGGAGGCTCGCTTCCCGACCGGAGGCTCACTCGCCTACAGCACCCGCTCTCCACCGCAGCTTCGCCTCCACACACACAAGCACCGGCCAAACAGCGACACGTTTTCACCGGAGGAAGAGGTAAACACTTAGAAATAACACTCGGGGATGCCTTCTATTACTATATCTAGATAAGTGTACCAGTACTTATCTGAACTAACGACATGATCCCTGTCACTAGATCGAAAGAAAACGTTGACATTCACTTGGTGCTATTCACTGACAGTAAAAAGTAAAGTCATTGTATGCACTGCTGCGTTGCTAAAATAAAGGAGATAAATGAAGGAGATAAATGAAGGAGACTTCTCCACAATCTTGACAATTCCCCATTTGCACTCTCACGTCTGGCAGGTTGGTAATTATTCGGCTGCTGGCCTTTCCTCCTCTTCCACGTCCCAGTCAGTCACCGTAGTTCTAGTGCCAGGCTGAGACTTCACTCCCCAGTATGACGTCATCGCCGAATTGACTTCATAAACCCGCGAACACCAAAAATGACCAAAAACTAACTTTTAACACTATTTGGAGACATTTTTAAAAATGATATACATATCTTGAGTGTTTTTTGTACCCAATAATCAACAGTGGTGGTTAACCTGCAACATGGGCTTTAATATTTGGTACAGTAGCCTTTTTTTGCAATTACAGAGGTCAAACGTTTCCTGTAGTTTTTCACCAGGTTTGACACACTGCAGAAGGGATTTTGGCCCACTCCTCCACGCAGATCTTCTCTAGATCAGTCAGGTTTCTGGGCTGTCGCTGAGAAACACGGAGTTTGAGCTCCCTCCAAAGATTCTCTATTGGGTTTAGGTCTGGAGACTGGCTAGGCCACGCCAGAACCTTGATATGCTTCTTCCAGAGCCACTCCTTGGTTATCCTGGCTGTGTGCTTCGGGTCATTGTCATGTTGGAAGACCCAGCCTCGACCCATCTTCAATGCTCTAACTGAGGGAAGGAGGTTGTTCCCCAAAATCTCTCAATACATGGCCCCGGTCATCCTCTCCTGGAATTATGACCAAAAAAATGACTAACAGGTCTTTGAGGGTCAGAATTGTAGCTGACAGACAGGTGTTCAAATACTTATTTGCAGCTGTATCATACAAATAAATAGTTAAAAAATCATACATTGTGATTTCTGAATTTTGATTTTTAGATTATGTCTCTCACAGTGGACATGCACCTATGATGACAATTTCAGACCCCTCCATGATTTCTAAGTGGGAGAACTTGCAAAATAGCAGGGTGTTCAAATACTTATTTTCCTCACTGTATACATATATATCCTGATAAAGTTCCCTTGGCCTTTGGAATTAAACTATCCCCATATCATCCCATACCCTTCACCATACCTAGAGATTGGCATGAGGAACTTTCCATAAGATCATCTCTCAATGCAAATCAAACCAGCTATTAAGCTAATTAAAATAAACAAAAGTTTATTTTTTATTTACAGAGAAGATGTAAGAAGAGATAAATTAACCTTATGCAGGTTAAAGGCCCGTACACACCACCGGGACGAATATCGCCGGGCGTTATTCGTCAGCGTTTTTCGACGCGTTTTTTGTGTTCACACCCAAGCGATTTTCGCTGACGATGAGCCGAATGAACATGCAAATTCATTATCTGTCACTAGATGGCGCTTAATGTAAAACAGAAATACCCCCGTACATAGGGTGGCGCTGCGCAACTTTGCGCTTCTGATACTCGCTTGCAACTCAGAAGAAGAGCAGAGAAGAAGAGAGCAAGTATTTAGAACATTTCTTCTAAATCAGATATAGCTCTTTATGTGCCGAAACCAACGAGACCAGCAGCTCAACATTTATTTTGGACATCGTGCTTTGCCTCTTCCTCGTCTTGTGGCAGTGATGACGGTGGCGTATATATGTCTTCTTCGTTTGTGTGCTCGGTAAGACCGTTTTGTGCTTGAGCACCCCCAAGTTGTGTTTTACTGTAACTTCAGAAGCACAAGACACGTGAGCAAAAGGGCCGATTTCATTGGTCGGATAGTTTTTGACGCGGCGCGTCAAACCAAAAAAAACGAACCCGAGGCGTTTTTTTAAAAATGACGCTTTTACGCGTGGCGTTTTTCGCGTCGGTGTGCACACTCTCATTGACGCCCTTTGTTTAGTCACGACGCGTTAAACGTCGGCGAATATCGCGCGCGAAATTCGTCCCGGTGTGAACAGGCCTTAAAGCTGCTCTAACGAAGGCATTCAATAATATTGTTTAGCACCTGGCTGTTAGAGGCACAAGGTATGTTAGTTTTACACTTCATATATGTTACAATTATTTGCAGTCTGAGATACTTTGTTGTGTACCGTTTTGTAGTTTGCTGAGATCAGAGAATACAAGTTTGCAAGTTTAGCTAACAGTAGCATATTGCCATTAGGCTGTCACTTGAGATATACTACAAGGAATTGTATGTAAAGTGAAGGTGTTGTGTTTTTCCATGTTTTTCTCAGCTCTCAGGTGATTCAAGATATTCAAGCTGTAATAAGGAATTTTGCAAAAGTGGCAAAATAAAGATTCCTGAATCATCAGTTAATAAAGAGCCAGACCATTATTCAGCCGGGGACGCTACAATAAGCAAAACATTGGCAACACCTCCAACTCAGAAAGCAAACATCGCTATTAAGAACACACTAACACCAGGGAGCATGATAAGCCTTTATTTTTGAAGTTTAAATTATTTAATTATAGAATAAGAATAACCCCCAATTTCCACCGGTTGCAGAACGGCTGTGGATCGGCTCTACTGCGTGACGGATCCGTGCTCAGTTGTCCGTCAACACCCACCAGGATTTGTTGCGGAACGGCTGTAGCCATGACTGACAGCTGAAGCCCCGAGGACCCATATGATCTTGCAAATTCATGTAGAATTGTGCTCAGCTTCCTGTCTCGCACTATCTGCCGTGTGCTGAATTGCTGCGGAGCTCTCCGGCATCCGGAAAAAATAGAAGCTCTGTGTATCTGCTCTGGCGGGCTGTGGATCACCGGAGCTGGTACAGAGTCGGGATGCAGTCGTTCCGCAGTCAGTGGAAATACACACATTGACTTTAATGGAAACCTAATGACTTTGCCGCCGTTCCACAACCGGTGGAAATTGGGAGTAACACCACTCACTTTGACTACTGAAATATATGGAACAAGAATAAATCAGAAATGTGCTTTAAGGTATATCTTTTATGTTTTCTATATATTTGCATATAGTAATTTACTTAAAATTATTTAAAAAGTATAATGACTCATACGACATACTACATTCAGCACTGTGAGAGTTTGGCCACATATTTTGCCACAAGTTCTCATCAACATCACATCTTCTGTCTTCTCTTTCAGCTGAAATGACCTGTTTGAAATTATTATTACTTAATTTTATTATAAATATTCTGCAAAGATTTCTGTACATTTCAATATGGTTACAGCAGAAATGTGCATTCATTCTGTTTGTAATGTATTTCTACAGTAAGAGTTATGAAAGCCGTGTGTTTATACAAATGATACATTATGTTCTGCAGGTAGAGGAGTATGAATGAGAAAATTAGTTCTTTTGAAATCAAGGAAAAATTATTGACAGTTTGGTCCACATAGATGGCTGTTTTTCTGACTGTGTGAAGCGTTTTGACAATGTGACTTTAGTTTTTACCGATACAGGTTAGCATTGGAAACAAACTAAAGTAACCTCTAAAGACATTTTTGACAAGTCATAATCAACTTTTCATCTGAACAAACCAGGCAAATAACACAATCCTGTTTGTGTTTGTTGAGCCTATCAGAGCCCTGCCCTTCACCTGGGGCAGGCTATCATATGGCATTATACATCCTATTTATGTTGAGCATAACAGCATGAAACACATACTCTCCCTTCTGATCACATAAAAAGAGCGGATTCTTTGAAGTTGTCCGTTTGCTTTGTCTATCACCTCTCGGATAACCTAGGACCTCAGTGACATAGGCAGAGGTTACTCTAGTTCAACTTCAATCAGCCATGGAGGAAACATGGGAGAGTTACATGTATTAGGCTACCTATATTACAAAGATTGGGATTGCATGAAATTAATGAAGAACAACATTCTTGACAAAGGCCTTAGTGGAGTTCAGGGGCCTGTACGTCTGTGTGGAGAATGCACACAGGCAAAGAAATAAAGTCCTATGTCTATTGGCCAAGAGCTCTCTAACCCTAACCCTAGCCAACCCTACTTCACCTGCAATGCTATTTATGATTTAAAATATGTTGAAAATCTGAGATTTTCTACCTAAAAATGCAATAACTGATTCTTTTGACCCCTTTGGGGAGCAGCGGGAACAAGCTGTCAACACAACGCTGACATATCAGCTTTTATAGGTACCCTGTAGAGTTTTCTTTCAAACAAAGTTTCTGTTTACATCCATTGTTACTCACCAAAGGTTGGTGTGTACCCTTGAGGTCTAACTAATGTGTATGTGCATCCTCGTGCACATGCATAAGACAAACAAAACAGGGACTTACTAAAAAAAACCCTGCTCCGTAACACCAGTCATGAAAACAAAATTATGATTGGTGTGTTAACTGCTTGCCAAATTAATGGGAGTACGCAAGGCCAAATCGCCTCCCGAGTAACTCATTGGTTGCTGACGAGTCTATTGGTTTTTCACTCCACATAAAATAGGGATCGACCAATACTGTTTTTTCAAGGCCGATACTGATCATTAGTAATGAATGAAACAAGTCCAAATTAAGATTTTGGAATGTTACATACTCCAACACAAAACTTTTTCTAATAGTTTAAATGCTTTAAGCTATTGTTTAATGAATTAGAAACCTTCAACATAATACCCAGTAAAAGATAGTCAGATAGTGTTGTGGGGGGGACATTAAGTCAGAGTCAGTGGTGAGTGAACCTTAGCAGAAGGACACAGACAGAGCTGTAGCCGAGCCAAAGTAGATCAAGTTTTAATTCATTAACTTTATATTAATCAGGAGAATTTTTTTTACTGAATGTAAAACTTTATTAGTAATAACATATGAACAATATGAAATGTACAACAATATAAAATGTACAATATATCGTATACAATATGTGTTAAAGGGTTAGGGAAACCCAGACATATGCCCCAATGGAGTCTAGTCAGGTTAACTGTACGTACACACCGCCACCGACTTGAGCTGCAAAAAAGCTCTGGCCGCCCCGCCAAGGACGCTTGTCAAAAAGTACGGGGAAGCTTTCAGACGCTTTGGCCGCTCTGACGTGGCGGCGTTCGTATAGCGCAATTGGTCAAATCGGTGTTGTGAGCGACTGAATTGCCTTCTCGCTTTCGTAAATATTTCGCGCTTGTCCTCTATGTGTATCATTGGATAATTATGGATCATCGCATTTGCGCATTTAATAAGGGTAAAATGATCTGCAAAACAGATTGTAGCCTACCATTCACATCAAGCAAGGAAGACTACCATGCTACGGCGCACTGCTCTTTTCCCTCGTTAAAAAGATTAGGACTCATCAACTCACCGGACACACCGACTATCTCGGCTACTTTATCCCATGCCTCGTTTTTTTAACTGGTCGCTATACGCAAACGTCATATCATAAATGATAGGAAACCCAGCAACGGCGAGGATGAGCTGATCCTCCATTTCCCTCGGAACAAATGTTTTGGTAAGAACGAAAAGATTACATTGTTTCTCCGGAATCAGTCAGCGTGAAGGACTTCTATATTCCGATTGGCGGCTGGCGTTAGCCGCTGCTTGCCGCTGAACCGCGTCATAGCTCATTACCATAAAGTTGAAAAATTTCAACTTTCAGATTGACGCTCAACACGCTCAAAACGCGACGCCGACAGATTTGCCGCTCCTCGCAGCTGAGAGAAGCCGGCTTCCATTGAAAATGAATGACTTCCGGTATCTTTAGACGCTCAAGTCGGTGGCGGTGTGAACGTACAGTAAGGAGCACAAAGACCAGAACGAAGGAACCGACAGATCGGACAGCCGGAAGAAGTCCCGTGTGCTAAGATGACTGGAGGAAGAATAGGAGGAGAAGGGTTGAACTCTTCCTGAAATGATAACTGACAGCCGCAGAGGAGAGAAAGATGTAAAGCAGGGATGTCCCGCTGTGATTGGCTTGTGAACACAAGGCCGATACTGATTGGTTTAACTGAAAGTAAAGCCTTGAAACAGGTGATCAGATTAAGATATAAATTATAAAGTTATTGAAGTCTCCCTGAAAGAATTTACGCTGAACTTCATCAGTTATCAGGCAAATAAAACACTAATACAGATAATCTGCTAACTGCCAAAAAACTGACCGATAATCGGCCAGGGCCAATATCGATCTATCCCTAAATACAACATAAAATACACTGAGACTACATTTACCTCCATCTAACTAGCTAACTTCACAGAGAACAATAATCGCAACACAGCATCATTGATATGGGACATGCTGAGTGAATGTGAAGTTACTTAAAGTGTTTGGTATGACTGTGTCTAAGCATACAACCTGTACCAAGATCTTCTCTGATGTTGGATTTCTGTTGTAATAAACAGGCTCATCAGGTTTGTTCCATTATTCATCAAAGTGAAGGTTGACCAGAAGGTTTCCACATCAGAAGTTACTTAGTAGCACTAAGGGACAGTTTGTTATTTATTTAGGAGGCCAAGTTTCTCCTCTAGTAAACTAGTATTCACATGAAATAAAGCAATAAAACATGGAGACAACTCAACAAAGCACTATGGGTAATAACAAATTCAACACATGAACTGGACTCGTCACTAGGCTTCCTCAGTCATTGTATATTTTAACATATACGTATCACATTCGCTCTAGAATCTTTGATACTGCCCTCTAGAGGTATAGACAGAGTTTAACATTCAAGCCTGGGGGGGGGCAAAAAAAATTGTACCAGCTGAGACCTGTCCTACCACTTGGGGGACACAGAATGAGCACATATGGACAAAACAAACATACTAAATAAGATTTTAAATGAAATTGTAACAATTTAACAATTCGCTCTTGTGAAATCCAATCGCGGCACAGCTGTCTTGGAACAATAGACAGTTGGTGGCACTTGATTTCAACTAAAATGTAACAGTGAACAATCAGTGTTGGACCTACAATCTGTTGAGATGCCTCTCCAAACGCAGAAAAAATGCACAATCACACCATAAAACGTTGAGACACGTTAAGAAAAAAGATCCACATTTTGCCGTTATCTAATGACACAAAGAAAAAAGTAATTCACAGCGATCAGTAGATCCACAATAAGGGTCCGGTGTACCGAGCACCGCCACATTCACTAGCCAGCTCCAAACATGTGTACGAGGCTTCGCCACTTCACCATTAAAACAAAGTGGAATGAAACGTATAAAAGTCCAGATCTACACAAAATGTGCAATCAATTAGTAAGCTGACATCAAATGTATATACATGGCCTTTCTGCTGCATCAAATGCTAGCTGTGGTCTTTTCTCAGGTCATGTCCTGTATTGTACTGAGTCAGGGACATGGGGCAGCATAATCAGTTATCTGTTGGAGTCTGGCAAGCATGCACAGCTGTGGTGCTAAAAGTGAAAGCCCTTTGAAAACAACATGTTGCTGTTGTGAGGTTTTTAGGTCATTAACATCACCAAGTCCTGCTAAACACTGTATGGTACCTTATGGTCTATATAGCCAGATAGTGGACACTTGTGAGAGAACCTGAAGGTGTTAGTAGACTGAGATCAATGTAAGATCATCTTTGATTGACAGTTGAAGTCAGCCCTTGTCTTTTTTTTTAATCCTCACAATGACCTTGTAGTAACTCCTTATCTTTTCTCTGCACTCAGTGCATACAAACAGTACAGTGTAGCTGCAGTTTGCACAGCTGTGTTGCTCTGGATTCCAGCCATTGTCTATCAGCCCACACAGCACACAACCCATCACACACACACACACACACACACACACACACACACACACATACACACACACACATACAGACACAAATAGAGATAGAGTGATGACAAAATAGGGGCCCTCTTAAGACAGGTCCTCAAGATCAGGTAAAACTGCCGAGCAATTGATATATATACAGTATCTAATGTATATTTTATCATTTGTTTTATAAGGATTCAGTTTATATTCTGTTTGTGGTTTGCTATATACGATCCAATCTTGCCCGCTAAGTAGCAGCAGCAGGCTAACGTAGCTATGTTACGTCCATTAGTGTGCACTCTGTAGAGAAGAGAGAGGCTCAGATGTGATGGGCGGTGCACTTGAATCATGCTAGGTAATATGTTGTTTACAGTCAATATGTTATGTGAGCTTTCAACCAACAATCAGGTGTGACGTTAGTGAAAGTGAAACGCACCTTATTTTGTTATTAGATGATACATTAATGTCCCAATTGGTTAATGTAACAAACTTTCCATTTACAAAATAAATATATATATGGCCTAATGTTAGTCTTGTATACTTAAGTACGCCTTTACAACAAAGATGAATGAAGAAGAGAAAAAAAGAGCTTAGTGAAGCAGCTAAAAGAGCCTCAAAAATTAAAACTGGCTGCCATCTGTGAGAGAAGCATCTGATAATATGTCAAACAATAATCCTACATTATTAATTTAATGTGAAGTTGGCCTATTTTATCAAAAGCTTTTCCTTTTAGTTGGAGTAGGCTAATAAGTCATTAAAACAAAAGGTTTAATATGGGAATAATTACACAGTAAATTGTGTCTGTGCCATGTATAGCATTGTAAATTAGTTATTATTTTATGTATATCAAATGTTCCAGTTCAGAAAAATGATTTTACTAGCTGTAGTCATGTGGTAATTGTTCAATATACAGTGAGGAAAATAAGTATTTGAACTCCCCGCTATTTTTCAAGTTCTCCCACTTAGAAATCATGGAGGGGTCTGAAATTGTCATCGTAGGTGCATGTCCACTGCGAGAGACATAATCTGAAAAAAAATATCCAGAAATCACATTGTATGATTTTTTAACTATTTATTTGTATGATACAGCTGCAAATAAGTATTTGAACACCTGTCTATCAGCTAGAATTCTGACCCTCAAAGACCCTGTTAGTCTGCTTTCAAAATGTCCACCTCGACTCCATGCATTATCCTAAATTAGATGCACCTGTTGGAGGTCGTTGGAAAAAGCTGGAAAAAGACACCTGTCCGCCCCATACAAACAGTAAGAATCCAACTACTCTCATGGCCAAGACCAAAGGGCTGTCCAAAGACACTAGAGACAAAATTGTACACCTCCACAAGGCTGGAAAGGGCTACGGGGAAATTGCCAAGAAGCTTGGTGAAAAAAGGTCCACTGTGGAGCAATCATTAGAAAATGGAAGAAGCTAAACATGACTGTCAATCTCCCTCGGACTGGGGCTTCATGCAAGATCTCACCTCGTGGGGTCTCAATGATCCTAAGAAAGGTGAGAAATCAGCCCAGAACTACATGGGAGGAGCTTGTCAATGACCTGAAAAGAGCTGGGACCACCGTTTCCAAGGTTACTGTTGGTAATACACTAAGACGTCACGGTTTGAAATCATGCATTGCATGGAAGGTTCCCCTGCTGAAACCAGCACATGTCAAGGCCTGTCTTAAGTTAGCCAATGACCATTTGGATGATCCAGAGGAGTCATGGGAGAAAGTCATGTGGTCAGATGAGACCAAAATAGAACTTTAGAACCTAACTGTGTTTTGGGGAAGAAGAATGATGAGTACCATCCCAAGAACAACATTCCCTACTGTGAAGCATGGGGGGTAGCATCATTCTTTGGGGGTGTTTTTCTGCACATGGGACTGCACTGTATTAAGGAGAGGATGACCGGGGCCATGTATTGAGAGATTTTGGGGAACAACCTCCTTCCCTCAGTTAGAGCATTGAAGATGGGTCGAGGCTGGGTCTTCCAACATGACAAGGACCCGAACCACACAGCCAGGATAACCAAGGAGTGGCTCTGTAAGAAGAAGCATATCAAGGTTCTGGCGTGGCCTAGCCAGTCTCCAGACCTAAACCCAATAGAGAACCTTTGGAGGGAGCTCAAACTCTGTGTTTCTCAGCGACAGCCCAGAAACCTGACTGATCTAGAGAAGATCTGTGTGGAGGAGTGGGCCAAAATCCCTTCTGCAGTGTGTCAAACCTGGTGAAAAACTACAGGAAACGTTTGACCTCTGTAATTGCAAAAAAAGGCTACTGTACCAAATATTAACATTGATTTTCTCAGGTGTTCAAATACTTATTTGCAGCTGTATCATACAAATAAATAGTTAAGAAATCATACATTGTGATTTCTGTTTTTTTTTTTTCTTAGATTATGTCTCTCACAGTGGACATGCACCTACGATGACAATTTCAGACCCCTCCATAATTTCTAAGTGGGAGAACTTGCAAAATAGCAGGGTGTTCAAATATTTTATATATATATATATATATATATATATATATATATATATATATATATATATATATATATATATATATATATTATGTATAGTGCCAAATCATAACATTAGTTATCTCAACCATAATCATTGGCTGCAGCCACAGTCTAAAGGTTAACTGGCATAATTAGTGTCAGTGTTCAGTTTTTTAGCAGTAAAAAGTACAGGATACTGTATAAGTTACTTCATTCAGATTGTAATAATTCTATTCTAGATGATGCCTACCACAAGGCTCCAGACCAGAGAGGGAGGCAGAGCATGCAGAGCATCACTCAAGGCTACATAATGAGTGTGGTGAGTGGTACTATATAAAAGGGCGGTGTCAGTAAAAGCGTGATAAAGAAAAAGATAGATGCTGCTGCCAATAGTATTCTTAACTTAAAGGTACATTACACTTTAGAACTTATTCAGAATTATAATATTTTCTTTGGCAACATCTCCATCTTTGAAGGCTGAACGGGCCTTTGTTCCAGAACAATGGCCCCTCAAAATGCCTGTGCACTTCCCTGTTTGTAACTCTTAGTGTATTTTGAATTTTGTCATCTACTTAGTACTGACATCCGATTGTAACTTTAAAAAAATCTGTATTTTTAATGTCTTTATAAACTGGGATAATGCTGAAAGGTCAATACACTATAAATTATCAATTATTGTGAAAATGACCACAGGTGTTGTGTCTCTACCCACTGAAGGACCAGTGAGACTTTGTCTCAGAGACGTGTTTGCAGAACTAAATCATTGATCTGTGTTAATGTACCTTATGGTCCCATATCACAACGCTGCAGCTGTGTTTTCACAGCTGTTAGTTAGAAAACAGGACTTTATGGGGGCTCAGCGACATAACACCTCCTCTTTCCTGGTACCATCGATATATACCACTACTGGACTTAGAACTGTTGAGGACTATTTGTCTTCAAAAGCTACACCCTATCAACACGGCTCATGTTTGTTACCAGCCCCTCCTCAGAGAGAATAACAGTCCACAGACAGGTTTGTTCAGCAGATTCTGATGCCGCTGCAGAAACCTCCATTCATCTCTCCACTTGTCTTGCAGCGCCCTCTGCTGTTAGCATCACAGATTAAAAAGAGTTTCAGCAAATTTCTAAGTACTAAAAAGTAGGACTCTTCAAAGTTTTTAGGCCAAGGCCTCTTTAGTTGATAAAGAGATAGAGCAGGGATCCCTTACCATATAAAGAGGCCTATTGTATAAAATTGAGTTGCAAATTAAACTGGGCCTACAATAACGTGTAAGGCTGCCTAATGCCTTTACACATACCTTTTCATGGTGCATACAATACTAAGCTATTAAAATAATAACTATTAAAATATTCATGTAGTTATACATCATGTTTTAAGTGAATCCTCATGGCTACGTTATGCTATTTATCTATAGGCTAGTAAGCCTATCATCAATGTGTAAATTAAAAAAAGTTTATCTTTAAAATATATGTTGGATTCATGGTAAAGTATATTTTCAGACATATATATATATATATATATATATATATATATATATATATATATACATGTATATACAGTATATACACACACATATATTATTTATCTAACAAACTATCTGACAATAATATGGTGGCACCCCTGCAGCAACTCTGAGGACCCATTGTTGAAGATTTCTGCTATGAAGTACTATAAAACTGAAGTATTTTGCCATGCAGGATCAGGGTAGTTGTGCTGATTTGGAGAGACTTTTCAGAGAACTGCTGTTGTCAAACCTACAAGAAATGCCCGAGTATTGTGCTGCTGAGACTACTTTGTAGAGCTGAAATGAACAAAAAATAAATAAAGCTGCCCTTTTTAATAAGCCCTGCTTCCAAACATGTATTGTGTGTGCTGAATCATTTATTTCCAATTTCTATTCATTTTAAAGCCAATCACAATCAAAACTACAAATAAGAGGAAGAACAAATAGCACCGGCGTCCAGCTACTGGGCCGTTAAACAACATTCCAACAGCTGGAATGTTCTATGGGCTTGTGCAGGTGAGCAACATGACACTAAGCAGTGGCACCATAGATATAGAAAATTGTAGCTAGCCTGAAAGCTGTGGGTACGTCGGCTGGTAACAGCTCGACTCGCCTCGTCTCTACTCGACTCTACTCAACTCTACGCACTCTGTGTCTGTTTTTCATTGCATATTGAGTAACGCCTCAGCGTGGCTGGTCACCATAGCTACGCGTGATGATGTAATTTTCAACACGACTCACAACAGCACGTTGGCTACTTGCCACAGCCAGAAGATTTTTTTTGTTTCAAAAGAAGCTGAAGGAAGAACAAAAATCACAGCTGAAAAAAAACAGGAGTTTGGGAATTTCGACGGAGTTCAGACGGCGACATGACTATTGTTCGGAATGGTAAGTTAAGTTTCCTGGTACTGTTAGCTAACATTTGCATGTGTTAAGGGTTACAGTCAGTATTTAATAAAGTACATGAACTTTATCAACCATGATTACACACCAAAATATATATGCTGTGTACTGTTTGTGTTTCAGAGCATTCACGCTTTGCAAAATCGCCGCCGCAGACCGTCTGGTGGGCGTTCGATGTACAACTGGTGAAATTTCTGGTTCTGACCTGCTGTGCTTCGTATAATCTTTATGAGAGTCATGGAGAGGCTTATGACAATTACTGAGATGCATCTGGGACAGCAGAGCCGGTGGTGACACTGTCACAGGGTGCAGAGGAAGAAGACCGGGATGTACGGGAGGGTTTGATGCGCTACTTGAATAGCTAAATAAAAAACTTTTCTTTGATATATTGTCTTGTTTTTTTAAAAGTAACAGTGTGCAATATTGGAAACAACATGCAAAAGCCCCTAACAGCCCTTAATATTGAACAGTTGAAAAGTGAGAATAGTGCAGAGAGTAAATAATCTGTCGGTGTCTGGCTAGATTTTTTTTTTAAATGTCCCGTTTGTTCTGGACACACACTCCGCACTCTTGTCTGCTAAAAACGCAGTGATCCGACCAACCAGCAGTCTGCAGGTTTCCACGTTACCTTTTGGTATTGCCTTAGCTCGCTTGGAACCTCAACTGAGGTAGTACTAAAAAAAAGTACCTGATAGCAGGTCCCAGGGACTTTTTTTCGTAATGGAAAACCAAAAAAGGCGAGTAGAGTCGAGGCGAGTCGAGTAGATACCACGCAGTGGAAAAACGCCAGTAGCACAGCCTGAAAGCTGTGGGTACGCCGGGGTGCAGCCGCTATGTTTACCTCCAGACAGGCAGGGGGCAGCACTGCTCTGATGGCGGAGGGAGCATAGCCGCTTGCCTTCTGGAAAACAGCTAGAAACCAGACAGTGAGCAGCTAGTAGGCCAGCGGTTAGCAGCACTTTACGCTCTGTGTTGATTAAAGCATCTGGTGCATAGGGCTGTAAACACTGTAGATACTGTTTTTACAGCATAAAATTGGAAGTTAAGTGGAGATGGCTGGCGGCTCTGAAGAAGAAGATATATTTGACAATATTCTGCTGGCGGATGAAAGGTGAGTTTTCTGAAATTTGGATGTTGTTGTTTAGTATTCAAAAACAATTTATCTTCTAATGCAACCCGGTGTTCCGGTTTAACGAGAGTCCATGTTAACTGGCGACCATCAGCCAAAAGCGTCTGTTGTTGTAGTGACGACAGCTGTTGAAAACGGGAAGAGACTACGTAGCTGTCCGCGTGAATGCCTTTTTGTTAAGTTGTCATTAAAATATAAAACATAACAACGTGTACATTAGGCTACCTTTCTGATTTGTCTTTGGAGTCTAGTCTGAGGAAACTTGTCCGTCGCGTTTAGAACGCGGCTTGCTGTTAAGGAAAACAGAAACACAGCGTTGCTCTTCCTGTTAATGTCTAAAGCTAGAATACGTTTTATTGAATATGCTACACCTATTCATCTTCAGAGCCTGTTTAAGTAAACACATGTCACGTAGAAAAGTATTCAGCCCTTTTAAAATTAGAAAAAAATGTATGTAACAACTTGGATTTGAACTCGTAGCTGCCTTTGTGAGAAAATATATAAGTCTCAGCGGCTTAACGCAGCGCGCCATAGCTACGTATTACGAGCTGCTGGGCATGGCTTCATATCAACTCAAACGTCACATAGCGTTTCTTAAACTGAAGAGGCAGCCCGATCAACTTGTGACCACACAACACCGTGCAAATAACTCACAAGTTGCTCTTGCTCAGAAATTGTCTTTATTTTGTTTGATTCCCACAAAATACACGCCTTGTATGTTTGTCAATTGTAAGCACGTTCAAATCAACCTGAAACTCAAATGTCCATCTCTGACAAAACAAATAATAAGTCTCAGCTATCTCATCATATCTTTAAAACAGCAGGCAGTCAGATCCAGTTGTGACCACTGCATGTAGCCTTAAGCTACTAACATTAATATAAATTATATAGGCTATTTGTGTTAGTAGCTTCAACCTTGAGGTTATAGGCTACTTAACACCTCCTTTGGTCACCACTCCTTCCAGTTCTCAGCTGCAAATGACTGAAATGAACTACAAAAAAAACTTAATGCCTTTAAAACAAATAAAAAACATGATTTCACATACAGGTGTGTGCAGGATGAATAGTACAGTACAGATGCAGAACAGTTAAGGCCTGTTCACACGGGGCGAATTTGGGCCGATATTCGCCCGACGTTCTGCGTGACTAAACAAAGGGCGTCAATGAGAGTGTGCACACCGACGCGAAAAACGCCAGCGTAAAAGCGTCATTTTTAAAAAACGCCTTGGGTTCGTTTTTTTTTTGGTTTGACGCGCCCGCGTCAAAAACTATCCGACCAATGAAATCGGCCCTTTTGCTCACGTGTCTTGTGCTTCTGAAGTTACACTAAAACACAACTTGGCGGCGCTCAAGCACAAAACGGTCTTACCGAGCACACCAACGAAGAAGACATACGCCACCGTCATCACTGCCACAAGACAAGGAAGAGGCAAAGCACGATGTCCAAAATAAATGTTGAGCTGCTGGTCTCCTTGGTTTCGGAACATAAAGAGCTATATCTGATTTAGAAGAAATGTTCTAAATACTTGCTCTCTTCTTCTCTGCTCTTCTTCTGAGTTGCAAGCGAGTATCAGAAGCGCAAAGTTGCGCAGCGCCACCCTATGTACGGGGGTATTTCTGTTTTACATTAAGCTCCATCTAGTGACAGATAATGAATTTGCATGTTCATTCGGCTCATCGTCAGCGAAAATCGCTTGGGTGTGAACACAAAAAACGCGTCGAAACGCTGACGAATAACGCCCGGCGATATTCGTCCCGGTGTGTACGGGCCTTTAGCATGTACATGTCATAGGACAGGCGCGCAGGCAGCCGTACTTTAAAGGCATTAAGTGGGATAAGCATTTTGAATTTCAAAGTTTTTTTGTAGTTCATTTCAGTCATTCAGTTGATTGGGCTGCCTCTTCATTTTAAGAAACGCTGTGTGACGTTTGAGTTGATATGAAGCCATGTCCAGCGACTCTTGATACGACGCTATGGCGCGTTGCGTTAGACCACTGAGATTTATATATTTTCTCACAAAGGCAGCTACGAGTTCGAATCCAAGTTGTTAAATTTTTTTTCTACTTTTAAAAGGGCTAAATACTTTTCTAACGTTACCTCCTACCCTCGTAACGTTATGCGTTATGCCACGCGCATACAATGATGTTACAGTAACGTTAGCTAATGCTAGCGGTTAACGTTATCCTCTCAAGAATTAGCTAGGGCTGCAACAACTTACGTTAACAATAAGATATAGAAATAGTTGCCAACGAATTTAGTCATCGATTAGTTTTATTATTATGATGCACAACTATCATACACGTTTTCTACGAATAGGTGTAGCATATTCAATAAAACGTATTCTAGCTTTAGACATTAACAGGAAGAGCAACGCTGTTTCTGTTTTCCTTTAACAGCAAGCCACATTCCAAACGCGACGGACAAGTTTCCTCAGACTAGACTCCAAAGACACATCAGAGAGGTAGCCTAACTTACACGTCGTTATGTTTTACATTTTAATGACAACTTAACAAAAAGGCATTCACGCGGACAGCTACGTATACTCTTCCCGTTTTCAACAGCTGTCGTCACTACGACAACAACAGACGCTTTTGGCTGACGGTCGCCAGTTAACATGGACTCTCGTTAAACCGGAACACCGGGGCACGTGCTTACCGAACTTCGTAATGTTACATGGATATCCGAATTAACGTAGCCCGTTAATATAGCCTGACATAACCTAATAACATAATGTTGATGATTTGATATGTTTCTGGTTGTTTGCTGTAATTGTCAGACCAACAAGCCTTGACACCATAGTCTGTGGACTTCGGTAAAGTTAGACATACTGTAAATTGGCAGATTCACAAGGTTGTGGTTTAATAAATCATAGGCGAAACGTTTTCTCTATCTAATCGTAGTAGTGTAGACAACAAGCTACAACCAGGTTTTCATCCGAAAGAACCTTCTACAGATGTGAATAAATGAAATGCATCCCTGTACCGTTCTGCTTTCAGCCGTCTAGGGACCGTCTACAAAGTGCAAAACCGAAAGTGGATACAAAGATCAATTTCAACTGCTTTACTGTTCTTGCTTTAACGCTTCCAAATTCACTCCACACAATAGGGTCTCCTTCTCAACATACCGCAATTCCTCAAATTAAAACCGTGACCTGAACTGCACAAGGCACCAGGCTTCTATTTAAAGCAGGCTTGTATTATTTATATATTTATTCCATTTGTTTGGCAAGTAGGCTACAATTGTTTAAAATAAATTGTAAATATACTGAAAAGCAATAGCATTCCAGTGGACAGAGTTAATTCATATTTTAAGAAACATTTTCAAAAATACCCCCATAACAGCCAGTAGGGCGACAGAGCAATTTGGGTCAGAAAACATAGGAGACCTTAGACGTGTCGAGTGAATTTGGAAACGTTACTTTCAATAACAGTAAAGCAGTTGTAATTTTTCTTTATATCCACTTTCAGTTTTGCACTTTGTAGACGGTCCCAAGATGCTCTGTTGAACGCTCACAGGGATGGACTCGGGTTAATGGCTCAATTTCTCCTTTCTTGTGTTGTAAGAAAACATGTTTGTTATGAATCTATTTTGATGCGTTTTCCCGTAACTTAAAAAATATTGATATCGCAATATTCATAATCAATATCGCATTATCATATTTTGTCAATATCGTGCGAGCCTACTGGTAGATTGAGCAAATTCACCCGTCACTGCACAAAATCATGCTTGTACGGTCAATGTGTTTAGAGAGAGAGAGAGAGAGAGAATGATTTTGCCCCAACATGTCTACTACTGACAATAACAGCGATGTATCGTCTAAAAGAATTCAGAAATTTACTGTGGAACTACTTTGCCTACAAAGCCATACTCATTACCAACCCACTGACATAAAGAAGCCTGTATGCAAATGGTGCGATAAAACAATGTTGTGCAAGAAAACACTTCAAATGTCGCCAAGCACCTCACTGATGGACACCAAGTCCTCTCAAAGAATTACAAAACACAACAGGTTAGCAAATAAGCTAGCTGGCTAGGCAGCTGATAGTGTGGCAATGAACTGCTAAACATAGTATGATACGTTAGCGCATCAGTAGCTTAAGCCGCCTAAACATAAGTTACGCAGTAATGTTCTGGAATTGGTTGCGCCTTGAAAGGTCAGCGTTAACATAATGTATATCCTTGACGTTCCACTTCCGGGGTTGCTCCAATGAAACCAGAAAGCCAGATGTAAATGTAAATGTGCTGTATTTATATAGCGCTTTTCTAGTCTGAGCGACTACTCAAAGCGCTTTACATAGTACAGGATACATTCACCGTTCACACACATTCATACACTGTGGCCGAGGCTGCCGTACAAGGTGCCACCTGCTCATCACATAAACACTCACACACATTCACACTCCAATGCGCAGCATCGGGGGCAACTCAGGGTTCAGTGTCTTGCCCAAGGACACTTCGACATGGAACTGCAGGGCCGGGGATTGAACCACCAACCTTCCAATTGGCAGGCAACCACTCTACCACTGAGCCACAGCCGCCCCAGATGCATGTAGTTTGTGTTTCCATCCGCATCCAAGACAGTTTGGTATTAACGAAATGCCAATAAACCAGAGCACGTTTTCCATCCAGTGATGCCGGTAACGCGTTACTCTAATCTGAACACTTTTTTTCATTAACGAGTAATGTAACGCGTCACTCTTTTCTAACCAGTAATCAGATTAAAGTTACTTATCTATGTCACTGTGCATTACTGCAATATTTTTATCATTTTCCTTAGTAAAAATATATATTTTTGCTTTCATTTTCACATAACAGTTCACGTGTACACCAAGCAGCAACACAAATGTAAACAACAATGGAGGGAGGAGAGAGATGAACGTTTTCTGGCTGGAAATACATTCACTATCTTGAGTTTGTGTCAGCTAAAGATGGCAATATTAAGGTCCGCTGTACACTGCTGGTGCTGACAAAGTGCTATCTAGCTACAAAAACACTACGTCAAATTTGAAGAAACATCGGAGTCGCAGCACTACAGAGCAAGTCCCGGCACTCCCCAGCCACCCAAACAACAAAAGCCCGACTTTGATGCAAAACCAGTAAGTGGGGGAGAGTTGAAGAAGTTTGTGGGGCACTATGTTGTAGAGGAAATGCTACCCTTAAACACGGTTGTCTCGCTCTCTGTAGCATCCAGTCAATATTGAGAAGGCCAGAACTGATGGTTTGATTACTTTTAATGCTTTCCTTGTCCTCAACCAACGTAAGAGCTGTGTTAAACACAAATAAACCATGCATTACCATCACATTTCGAACGTTACACAGCTCATTAAATTACTTCCAATAAGATAGCATCACCAAATTAAACATGTTACGATAAACATTTCAAGTAGGTTAGCTCAAATATATTTCTCATTAACTCCACAAACCTTGTTCCCCAATTGACCGAAGCTAAACCTTGTAGTTTTAACTGTTTTTCCGTGGCTTTTTACTGTTTTTAACCGTGAACCCTTTCAGACTTTCCTTTCGTCCTTTCCGTCGTTTGGCGGGTTCATTTACGTCACTATACTTCCGGTTTCTTTGGTTGTCAAAATAAAAGCCCGATACCTTAATAATAAAACCTTATAGCGTAGCTATAATCAAAATAGTGCTTAACTACTCTATTGGCCTTTACACTCCCACCAAATTATTTACTGTTACACACATAAAAACACAAATAATTTCTTCACGTTACTTAACCAGAATACAAAAATAACCTTGTAAATGTGTTACAACTGTATCTTCAACATTTCAAAACACTAAAAGGCATTGTAAATTTACTTTTCACAATCTTCTAGTAGCAGAACTAACTTATGTACTGGGCGTTCTACTACAGACATTTTGTTCACACGTTGACCCCTTTTGGTAAGATCTCTGTCTGCAAAGCCTATTTTGACCTTTCTGACAAGTCCATCTGTATCTTTTACAGTGTCCAAGATTCGTCCAAGTTTCCACTGTGATCGTGGTTGCATTTCATCCTTGTCCATTACTATGTCGCCTATTTGCATGTTTCTTTTAGGCTTGTGCCACCTTTGTCTGACCATTATGTTCTGCAAGTACTCCCCTTTCCATCTGCTCCAAAATTGTTCGAGCAAGTACTGTACTTGACGCCATCGTTTTTGTGCATATAAGTCCACCTTAACGAACTGTTCTGGGGGAGGCAGAGGGGTCGAGGTTTTCATTGTGACAAGATGATTTGGAGTTAGCGGCTCCAAACTATTTGGATCGTTGAGATTGTCTGTTGTAAGGGGGCGGCTGTTTACTATAGCAGCTGCTTCATACAAGAAGGTTCTGAGGGAAGAGTCGGTGAGTCGACCTGGTGTGAGAGCCAATGTTGCATTGAGAACGTTTCTCACAGTCCGTATCTGACGTTCCCATACTCCACCTGCGTGACTAGCATGAGGTGTGTTTAGGACAAAATCACATTGTTTTTCCGCAAGGAAGATTGTTAGTTTGTCAGTGTCAACTTCACCTTGTGCTGCACTCAGTTCGTTTCTGGCACCAACAAAGTTAGTACCCTGATCACATTTTATTTGTCTGACAGCGCCTCTTAGAGCGATAAAGCATCTGAGTCCATTTATAAAAGTGTCCGTTGATAGGTCTTCTAACATTTCAACATGAATTGCACGTGAATAAAGGCATGTGAAAAGGAGGCCATACCTCTTATATTCTTTCCTGGCTTGTTTGGTCAGGAATGGTCCAAAAACGTCCATACCACAGTATGTGAAAGGCGGAGAGTGTTCAATTCTTTCTGTGGGTAAGTCTCTCATTCTTTGTCCTTCCACGGGTCTCCTTTGTTTCCGACAAAACACACACTGGCGAATGTAGGATGCAACCGTTTGACTCAACTTTGGGATCCAGTAGCCACTGGATCGTATCTCATTCATTGTGAAGCCTTTTCCCTGATGATTGACCCTTTCGTGGCAGTGAGCAATTATCAGTTTTGTGACGTGATGTTCTCTGGGAATGATTGTTGGATGTTTAAATGAGCTGGGAAGAGATGAGTGATGGAGCCTTCCTCCCACCTTAAGCACGTTGTCCTTGTCCAAGAGAACATCCAAGTTGTACATTTTGTTGTTCTTTGGAAGTTGTTTGCCTTTGTTCAATGTCTCTATTTCGTTTTGATATGCTTGTCTTTGTAAGTCTTTGATTATCACCATTTCTGTGTTTTGTCTTTCAGTTACAGTTGTGAGTGTCTTTGATTTGTCTTTGAGCAGGTATCGCCTGAGACGTGCGACTGCACTGACTGCACGGGACCAGGATGAGAACTTTGTGAGCCGGTCACTAAGGCTTGTATGTTCAACCGTTTCTGTGTTTAGTGTCTGTAACTTTCTCACCTCTGGGTCTCCTACTGTAAGTACAATGGTCTCTTTTGTTGGAAGCTGTATTTTCTTTTCCCACAGGAAGTGAGGGCCTCTGAACCAATTAGATGAAAGCAGTTCATTTACAGATGTGCCCCTGGATGCCATATCTGCTGGGTTTCGCTGGTAGGCACATAAAACCATTGTTGCGGTGAGGTACTGTTGCGGATTTTCTGCACTCTATTAGCAACAAACGTGTGAAACCGTCTCGCATCGTTGTTTATGTATCCTAGAGTGACCTTTGAGTCTGTCCAGAAGAACTCCTCAACATTGTCATAGAGCAGTTCCTCTCTTAGCGTGTTACTTACAGCGACTGATACTGCAGCTGCAGTAAGCTCTAACCTTGGGATTGTGTTGACCTTTGTTGGAGAGACGCGTGCTTTGCCCATGATGAAGGTACAGTGGACATCTTCCCTTTTGTTTATGAGTCTGAGATAAGAACACTGTCCATATCCTGTGGTGCTTGCATCGGAAAAGTGGTGTATTTCTCTTCTTACCACTTCTCCAAAATCTGCAGGAACATAACATCTGCTGATTTGCACGTTTTTTAGATTGCGTAGATCTCCTTCCAGCCCTCCCACCGTGGCTTAAGATGCTCAGGTAGAGGGTCGTCCCAGTCTGTTCCTTGACGACACATTTCTTGGAGAATCCCCTTTCCCTTGAGAACATAGGGAGCAATGAAGCCAAGGGGGTCGTATATTGCTGCAACTGTGGACAAGATGCCGCGCCTAGTTGGTGGTTGGTCCTTCAGTGTGATGTTGAATGTAAAGCAATCCTTCTCCACATTCCAATAAATGCCAAGTGCTCTTTCTGTCTGTGTTTCATTAAACGTTAAGTCCTTTGTCCTGGTATCTGTTGCATGCTCTGAAGCTGGAATGCTTTTTAAAACTTCAGAGTTGTTGGACACGAATTTGTGTAACCTTAGTCCACCCTTTGCACATAATTCACATGCTTCCTTCGCTAGTCGTACAGCATCCTTTACTGTCTCTGCGCTGGTGACACCGTCGTCTACATAGAAGTCTCTTGCTACAAACTGTGAGCCAGCTGGATATGCAGTACTGTTCTCTTTGGCTAAATGTTTGAGTCCATAGTTCGCACAGCCGGGTGATGAAACAGCGCCAAAGAGGTGTACTGTCATCCTGTACGCTTGTGGTTGGCTGTTCATATCTCCGTCCTTCCACCATACGAAGCGCAAGTAGTTTCGATCATTTTCTTTGACTTGGAACTGGTGGAACATTTTTTCAATGTCGCACATGAGAGCTACTTGGTGCTTTCTGAAGCGCACAAGCACACCAGTCAGGTTGTTGATCATGTCAGGACCGTTCAGTAAATGCTCATTAAGACAGGTGCCCTTGTGTTTTGCAGAGCAGTCGAAGACCACGCGCAACTTCTCAGGTTTCTTTGGATGATAGATGCCGTGGTGCGGTATGTACCATGTCTCTCCGGGCGGTCCATTATCATCAATCTTTTCAGCATCGCCTCTTTTGATGATGTCGCTCATGTATTTCATGTATTCCTTTTTGTATTTTTCATCTTTCAGGAATTTGCGTTTGAGCTGATTTAGTCTGGTTTCAGCGAGTTGTCTGTTATCTGGCATTTGTGGTCTTTCTTTAAATGGTAATGGCATTTCAAAATGTCCATTTTCGGTTTGTGTTATGCCATGCTCAAGTTTCTGAAGGAATACTAAGTCCTCTTGCGACACAGTCTTTCATTCCCGTCCGTCTCTTTGAAATCTCTCTCCAAAGCACGTATTGCATCTGCTGGAGTGGAGGGAGGGATTTCTTTAACAGTTATTCGGTGACAGAGACTGCTCGCCGAATCGGTTTCGTTGCATGGTGTCGAGTTGCCAACTATGCTCCATCCCAAATCAGTGTGAATGGCATAAGGCTCATTTTCTTTGCCTAAGATTACTTGTTTGGGTGCGAGAGCTCTAGGACAAGTATAGCCTATGAGGAGACTTACTTCACAACTGAGGAGTGGAGGGACCTCGTCTACGATCGGTAACAAGTGACTCCACTGTTTAGCTGTTTCACATGTAGGTATGTGTTCTCTGTTAGCAGGTATGTAATCCTTGGTGTAAGCAGTGGGGAGCTTTATGACTGTGGCTGAGTTATAACCTCTCACTAAGAGATCAGATACCTTTTCACTGCTTACAACTGCATTTCTACCCATCATGGTAGTTAGTTTCAGCTTTACTGGACAAACATCTGCCTGCAGCTCATGTGTGACATCCTGATCAATGAATACGGTGTCGCTCTGTGTGTCTAATAACGCATAGACCAGTTTTTCCTTGAGTGGGTTAGTGATAGTTGACAGCCACACTGGAACTATCATTGAGGTACTGACTGACTGACTGACAGATCTGGCAACATTAAGTGACATGGCTGTTGCTGTTTCAGGTGAGTTACCTTGAGCTGCGATGTTTGTGCTCACACGTGTTTCTCTTTGCAGACTGTTCCTGTAATTTTCATCGTGAAGACATGTCGGGTGTCGCTCTGTGCAAGTCTCACAAATAAGGCGGCGTTTGCAGTCCTTAGCACTGTGTCCTTGTTTTAGGCAGCCATAACAAAGTCTATTGTCTTTCACATACTTCCTTCTGCTTTCTAGAGACATTTTCAAGAGGTAGGGGCACTCGTGAAGTTGATGGGTGCCTTGGCACATTGTGCATGGAGAGCCGTTAAGTGTTCTTGTTATTGTCCTTTTATCACTTTGTTCAGTTGTGTTTGTGTTAAATACACTTGCCTTGTTTCTTTTGATTTCCTTTGTGTTCCTTCTGTCGCTGTATGTTTCAGTGCCGCGAAGTGCATACATGGAGGTGACTGGGTTGCAGGCGACTTCAGCTTCTACTGAGAGGAAGGAAGCGAAAGCAGTAAAACTTGGAAACTCACCGCCCTCCATTAGAGTTTTTGTTACCTGCCTGTTCCATCTTGCGTTTATCCAGTCTGGTAGTTTGTGCAACAGTTTCTGGTTTTCTTCGCTGTCATTGAGTATTTGTAGACCCTTTACATGAGGCATTGCAAGCATGCATGCATTTATGAAATCTGCAAATGCCCTTAGTCCATCAGCATCTCTAGACTGCACTTTAGGCCAGTTTGATAGCCTTTCTCTAAATGCCTTCTGAATCACGAATGGCTGGCCGTACCTTTGATTTAGTTTGTCCCAAGCGTCCTTGTAAGCCTCTTCATCGTTTCTAAAGAAAGTCCCTTCAAGGCATTTTCGAGCTGGACCTGTTACATATCTTTTCAAATAGTACAACTTGTCTGCCGCTGAGATGCCCCTTTGTTCAATCAGTGATATGAACGTGGATTTCCATTCGATAAAGCTTATTGGTTCACCACTAAACACTGTTGGTTCTGGCGTGGGAAGTCTGTTCAGTTTAATGCTGTCCTGCACTGCTTGAGCTAGTTGAGTGACACTAGGGGAAGCTGTTTGCACAGGAATGAAAGAGAGAGCTGGTGTGGACTGTCTGGGTGTGAAGTATGGGCTCACCTGTTCACCTTCAATTGACCGTACATCATCCACCTGTGATAACTCTCTGTCATATGCTTCAAACCTGGCTTGAGCTGCTTTCACGTCCTTCTGTGCTTTCAAGCGTTCCAACTCTGATGTTTGAGCTGCCATTTGTTTCTTGTGCTCCTCCTCTAGAGCTTTTATCCTTTCCTGTTGTCTTTGTTCCTCTAGTACAATCTCATATTCAGCCTGTTTTGCAGCTAGCTCTGCTGCTGCGTCGGCTCGTTTTGCTGTGAGCTGTGAAGCTGAGGACCGTTGACTGCGATTTGATGCTGCGGTTGAGCCGTATATGGACTGGGCGTAGTCGTGCTCTAAAAGTCCACGTAAAACGAGTCACTTCGCGCTCTGCATCAAAATCCTCTTCAACACCACTTAATCTTTCCAGAATTATTCTTACAATGTCATGAGTTATTGCATCGCATGCATCAATCTTTCTTCTTACGTCAGATGATGGTGCCATTTGGTTTCTTATTTCTGAATATAACTTCAACACATCATCTCTCCTTTGCTCTATTATGTCTGCGAGTTCTGACATCTCCTTGTCTGTGATATCTAACTTTAACCTTTCTCTAGTGTCGCGTACCTGTGTTTTCCATTGTTCATAAAGAGTTATTAGTCTTTTTTCCTTTTTACTTATTTCTTCCTTTTGGAATGTTATCATTCTTTCCGTTTGTACCTTGACTCTTTCAGAACGTCTTGGCAATTTTGATGCTTTGAGCTTTGTCTTGAAGCTCTGTTAAGATTTGTTCTTTGCATGTGACTGAATCTTTAATGTTTTGTCTATCCTCACTTTCATCTTTAAGTGAGTCTTTTAAGTCTTGAATTTCTTGTTGTAAATTTGTGATCTGTTCATTTATGTCCATTTGACTTACTGAAGCAGCCTGTGCTTCTTCCATTTTGAGCACTTTCTTTGAACTTTTTATTTTCTGACCAACTTCTGCCATCTGCTGGACGTATTGGGTATTGCCGTTGAATCTTGTAGCCCCGTTGTGCAGCGTGTGGCGGTGGTCAAGCTCTTACTGTAGCATCCAGTCAATATTGAGAAGGCCAGAACTGATGGTTTGATTACTTTTAATGCTTTCCTTGTCCTCAACCAACGTAAGAGCTGTGTTAAACACAAATAAACCATGCATTACCATCACATTTCGAACGTTACACAGCTCATTAAATTACTTCCAATAAGATAGCATCACCAAATTAAACATGTTACGATAAACATTTCAAGTAGGTTAGCTCAAATATATTTCTCATTAACTCCACAAACCTTGTTCCCCAATTGACCGAAGCTAAACCTTGTAGTTTTAACTGTTTTTCCGTGGCTTTTTACTGTTTTTAACCGTGAACCCTTTCAGACTTTCCTTTAGTCCTTTCCGTCGTTTGGCGGGTTCATTTACGTCACTATACTTCCGGTTTCTTTGGTTGTCAAAATAAAAGCCTGATACCTTAATAATAAAACCTTATAGCGTAGCTATAATCAAAATAGTGCTTAACTACTCTATTGGCCTTTACACTCTCTTTCACGGCATTATAAACAAGATCCTTACTACTGTCAATGCCGAGCTGCCTCACAGTAAACCGGTTGTCATTTTTATGTTGAGGTAGCGGGGGTGTTGTCGGCAGCTGCTGAATGTAAAATAAAGTAACTTGTAATCTATTTTTGTTGTAAAGTAACTAAATTACTTTTCAAAGTGCACTGCTCCCACCCACGAATGCTATGTGGAGTAGCCTAACCTTTCCTGAGCATGCTTTGGAGAAGGATCTGGCAAAGCAAAACTAGTGGTAACTAGGGCAGAAATAATTTGAACTTTGAGTGCAGCGCACGGCGGCAATTTGCAGTGCATGTCACCATGGATAGCGCTGCGCCTTGTTGGGCGGCACCGCTCTCCCCATAAGAAAACAATGGGAAGTCCTGCACAGAGCAATTTTACAGCGGCTCATGTGTATGAATGTCGAGCCTTACCCGTGTCGTCAATAGCATAACAAGCATATTTGAAAATGTGTCTCAAAACAACAAATGGGTTATTTTGTAGCTTTTTAAAAAAAACAGTTAAATAGCTAAAGCATGGGGCTAGCCTACAAGCTACATGTCACTTCTGAACCGCGGTGGCTCTACAGTGTTAGACAGGATGAACAGTAAAAAATGTAGTGAACATGATTCCCAGAAAAGTTGTTAAGCCCAGTGGCTGATGAGGGCCCGGCTGGGGCCAGTCCCATATTTATGGCAGCAGTTGTGTAAAGCCTAATAGATTCTGTCATAATCATGGACAGAACTGCTAAATTGAGAATTAAAAAAAAGCTAAAAGACAAATTCCATAGGGCCCTACATTAAGTCAGGGCTAAAAGATAGCTGGAGATTCAAAAATGTGAGTTTCCTGGTGGGCCACCAGGCTTGCAATACACTGGGGTAAACCTTGTTTTCATTCAGTAGGCTACTTATAACCATAGATTTATAATTTGCCCTGATGAAATTAAAATCATAGTTAAGATTTCATTGTAAACATATTTTGCACAGTCTGTGGGTCTCATGGTTTTGCAACAGCATACTGGACATTCTTTTTCTGATCTGTTAAGTAGTATCTGAAGTATCAAATCAGTATGGTTTCAGTATCGTGATACTATACTTGTTATTGGTATCAAAATTACTAACATCAAGCTAACCCCCCTTCACTTTAATCAGCAGCCAGGGGAAACTTGGTTTGGGTCCCGAGGAGTTGTAGTATTTATGCACTGACGTATAACTGTACACACTCTGCACTGCCACATTCACAGCTTTAACCTTACTACTTAATATTCACCCCGTCTCTAAAACACACACACACACCGCACTGCTACGCTTACAGCTAACTGCAGCTAAGTCTGCTAACTGCAGACTTCATACTCACTTTCATACATGACCCCTGCCTCTCTTTCTCTCTCTCTCTTTCTCTTTGCTCACTGGCTTACATTATACACACACACATGAGCTGACATATATTCTGCAAAGGAGTTAGCTATTTGTTGTGTAGCCTAACATATTTTAGTTTAAAAATCATTCCTAGATGCTTAGACTTGGCATTACATAAAAACGATTGAAAACCAGTATTGTTTGTCCAGGGGCCTCCTTTATAAAACTCTTATAAAATTTTTGTAAGGAATAACAACATTCTGATTTATAACACCATGCGGCGCACAGCTGTACAGACTCTTCCCCGTTGTAAATATGGACGTTCATTACCTTATGAACGTCCTCACACTCCTCCCAAGGCCGTCCCATATGTGTCCTGATAAGGTCTATGTCAATGAATATTCCAGCCTTGTAAAGGAGCCCTTGATTATGGAGGACCGTGTCTTTCATATTTAAAAATAAATACAGAAATAAATAAATGCTCAATAAATAAATAAGCACACAATTAATTGCCCCAAAAAATACAATGAAGAAATAAATGTAGGTAGAAATTAAATTATACAGTGAGACATAAATGTATATATCTCTTTTAATTAGCTTCTTTATTTATTCACCTTTGTAATAATTACCTTATTTATTTATTTATTGTCCGTTATAATCTTCAACTTTATTTATTCCTTACTTATTTTTTAAATGTATTTATTTCTGTGTGTGTTTAATTTTTTTGTCTGTTTTATTCTTCCGTTGCATTTTCTACCCTATTTATTTTCACCCCTGGTATTTATTTCTGCCTGTCACTTTTACATTTCTGCCTGTCACTTTTACATTTCTACATGCATTTCTGCCTCATTATGCAAATGAGGAGGGGCGGGTCTTAAGGGGTTAACTTCTGCCCATTGGTTGGTTAGCATTTTACTCCCTCGGTCGAATTTACATGCCACCGGCCACAGACACAACACAGATGGCTAGCTACGGTGAAGTTGTCAGTGAGCTCAGGCATTTAGCAACTGTTTTTGAAAACAATGCTAACGTTATAAGTATTGACTTTATAATTTTTCGTTTAGACGCTCTGACAGAACGTGTGTTTCAGTCAGCGGTGTCGTGCCAATGTACTCGTGTATCCCCTGGCCGCGGGAGCGCGCATGCACACAGAGCGGAGCTTGTGCTGCCCTTCGAATTGTTTAACTGCTGCACTTTGAATTAAACGGAACAAACAGCGGCGTGGAAGACTCGGCAGGGTTACCATAGTAACAGGGGTCTCAGTTAACTACATAAATACGTGTATTTGTCTGTTACATTAAGGCGACGTGTCAAATGTTTATAGCGTGGTTTAATATCGAGTGATAGGCGTATCCTCCCTGTCCCTGTCTACCATATGAGTTACATAGGAGGTAGGGGAGAGCCGGGACAGTTGAAATACTTTTTAATTAAACGTAATTTACAAAGCGGTCGTATCACACTGAAAGCTGATATTTTGTCACTAGCAACCTACACGTGTCATCTGTCAAATACAGTTGCATTTTCAGCTTTGAACAAAACCGTTGAGGAGTTATTACCGCAAAAGTGGGGCGTGCGTAGTTTCATCTGTCCCTCCTGGGCGGGACGGATGAAACAGCATGCGGGACGAATGAAACATACAGTTTAAGCCATATAAACTTCCAACAACTTTAATATTTTACTGTATATGATGGATGGCACTTCCAAAAGGTGTTAATTTAGATAGATTGTTGCAGGGCTATGCGTCTTTCTAAATGTCTGTTAACAACTCATTGTCGTCATCCTGAAGCGCGTATGAAGCGGTTATTGAAATATCATGCACTGTGGATGATTATGACATTTTTATAGCTAGAACAGTTGGTTTTTCCATTTATATCATGTTTCTATTGTGGAATATGTCGTTTCACTAGGTTTTTACGGGGTTATACCACTGGACATAAAAATAACGCGCCCCAGCCCGTCAGTCTCCATAGGATAACATGGGAAAACTCGACCCCCCCTACCTGGTGGGCTGAAATATATTTTCATCTTTCTAAAACTGCTTTTCCATGTCTCACCTCCTTAAATAATTGTATAAACACAGATATTTGTGCATTTTCTTAAAATCCATGGAGTTCCAGCCAGGTCGGGGACAGTTGAAACAGCTGTTTCATCCGTCCCGACATAGACACATGTCATTACAGCCTGTTTTGCTTCTCATGTAAACAAGCATGCAATACGAAAGTCTGGGATTGTGGAGAACACTAACTGGTCTACTGAATGAGCATGTAGTCAAACCTTTAAATGAAAAACCCTCGTTAATAATCGAAAAAATGTGACCGCTAATGAAGTTTACTTTTGACCATCAAAAAGTCGTTTATCGGCTGTAACTCCGCGATAAAAGGAAATAACAGGGAGATATTTGGCTGATAGGAGGAGGGTAACATGCTCTATGTTCAGACCTAAGGAAGTCTGTCTATCATCATTGTACTCGGAGAAAACTGGAATGTTTCATCCGTCCCGCGTTTCAATCGTCCCGGCTCTCCCCTACTCAAATATCAGGCCGTTTTTTCACCTGATATTTGGGTATCCCCTATGTAACTTTTGATAAACAACAGCAAACCTCTCCAAATTGTGTCAGGTTGTTTATTGTGACCTATTAAACACACAAAATAACACCCATGATGACAGGACAGACCCTTTGCATGTTAGGGATGGGATACATAAAATATCAATATCATTTTTCACCTGACATGACTGCATGTCAGGAGCAGAGCCGGGCTGAGCGTCCGTCTGTCCTCAGTCTCTTATCTCTCTCGCTCTCCACCTCTCCTCTCCGTCGCTCCGGTAGCAACTGTTGAGGACGGAGCCGGGGCTTTGCCGTGCACGAACACACATTTAGTGCCTGACGCATGCACACGCACTCCGCGACGCCGAATTTCTACTGGCGATCCAGGCGCGCAACGCGTGGGGGGTTTCCCTTGCTAGAAGCGGCCCGGAGTGGGTTGTCTGTCTCCAAATCCACTCCTCTCTCTGGCTTCCTGTCGCACATCAGAAGAGACAGAATGATAACAGCCGCAGTTCGTTCAAAGAAGGTTGCACTACAAAAACCCGATGAAATTTAGCAGGTGGATGTTTAGAATAAATCCAACGGAGACGTCTAAGGATGGAGAAGTCCTAAGTTGTGCGCCGCTTCTAACGGCGAACAGGTTGATTAGTATTTCTCACGGCGGTGTGTGTGTGTGTGTGTGTGTAACCTATGTGATGGCACTGCATGAAGGACTATCATCAATATCAATATCAATATCCTTTTTCACCTGATATTTTATGTATCCCATCCCTAACATGCAAAGGGTCTGTCCTGTCATCATGGGTGTTATTTTGTGTGTTTAATAGGTCACAATAAACAACCTGACACAATTTGGAGAGGTTTGCTGTTGTTTATCAAAAGTTACATAGGGGATACCCAAATATCAGGTGAAAAAACGGCCTGATATTTGAGTACCTCCTATGTAACTCATATGGTAGACAGGGAGGATACGCCTATCACTCGATATTAAACCACGCTATAAACATTTGACACGTCGCCTTAATGTAACAGACAAATACACGTATTTATGTAGTTAACTGAGACCCCTGTTACTATGGTAACCCTGCCGAGTCTTCCACGTCGCTGTTTGTTCCGTTTAATTCAAAGTGCAGCAGTTAAACAATTCGAAGGGCAGCACAAGCTCCGCTCTGTGTGCATGCGCGCTCCCGCGGCCAGGGATACACGAGTACATTGGCACGACACCGCTGACTGAAACACACGTTCTGTCAGAGCGTCTAAACGAAAAATTATAAAGTCAATACTTATAACGTTAGCATTGTTTTCAAAAACAGTTGCTAAATGCCTGAGCTCACTGACAACTTCACCGTAGCTAGCCATCTGTGTTGTGTCTGTGGCTGGTGGCATGTAAATTCGACCGAGGGAGTAAAATGCTAACCAACCAATGGGCAGAAGTTAACCCCTTAAGACCAGCCCCTCCTCATTTGCATAATGAGGCAGAAATGCATGTAGAAATGTAAAAGTGACAGGAAGAAATGTAAAAGTGACAGGCAGAAATAAATACCAGGGGTGAAAATAAATAGGGTAGAAAATGCAACGGAAGAATAAAACAGACAAAAAAATTAAACACACACAGAAATAAATACATTTAAAAAATAAGTAAGGAATAAATAAAGTTGAAGATTATAACGGACAATAAATAAATAAGGTAATTATTACAAAGGTGAATAAATAAAGAAGCTAATTAAAAGAGATATATACATTTATGTCTCACTGTATAATTTAATTTCTACCTACATTTATTTCTTCATTGTATTTTTTGGGGCAATTAATTGTGTGCTTATTTATTTATTGAGCATTTATTTATTTCTGTATTTATTTTTAAATATGAAAGACATGGTCCTCCATACTTGATGACCAATCACAAAACGGAAAAAAACACGATTCAATGATTTTGAGACCGAGGTCCTGTTACTAAATCTTCGAGCAATCCCAAATCTGCCATGCTGTTGATTGGTTTCAATGCACAGAACATCGGGAACTGTAGCACTATTTATTTATTGTCACAATAGGTTAAATAAGTCCAATAAACCAGTAGTGGATTGGAGTTATATTGGCATCATCAGGGTAGTTAACCCTTGTGTGGGGTTCATATTTTTGTTATTACAGCCAATGTTCACGTATCTGGTGGAACCATCACATTATTAGGCTTTTAAATCAATACAGCCATAACAATTTATGTAAAAATACTTAACATATGTATTAGGGATGTCCCGATCTCGAGATCGGATCGGCCCGATCTTTTCCTATTTTCCCGTGATCGGAGCTGGCTACATTACCAGACTAGTCGCGCCGATCTTTACGGCAACTGCCGTAAAGTACCCGCTAGTTACGGTTGACGGTAGTTGCGCAATACAAACCTCCGCGGCGGTGCAAAGCAAGCATGTCAGAAGTGTGGAAGTATTTTACTCTCGCGAGTGAAGACTGTCCTAAAGCTACTTGCAATGTCTGCAACATGGCGATTTCAAGAGGAGGTAGCAGCAGAGCTACCAAAACACCACGAACTTGATTCGTCATTTGAGGACAAAACATGACAATGTGTATGAAGCGTTTTGTAAAGCTGCAGATGGAAAGGTTGCTGAAGCAAAGCAACAAACGCTGGATGTTATGAGGAGAGACAAATAATCCAACCAAAATAATAGAGCAAAGAAGATCACAGAAAGGTTGGTCGAATTTATTGCTCTTGACAACCAGCCCATCTCAGTAGTTGAGAATGTCGGACTCACTCGTCTTCTGGACGTTTTGGACCCGCTACGCTCGGCCATCGAGACACTACATTGCCGACACAGCCGTACCACAGCTGTGCCACAGCTGTACAGCAAAGTAAAAGAAACCATACAAAGTAAGTTGAACCGCAGCGTTGTTGTTAGTTTCACTACGGATATTTGGAGCGCAGATGTTTGCCCGATGTCCCTACTGAGCCTCATGGCGCACTGGGTTGGTCCCGAAACTTAGGATTTAAAGCGTGCCGTGCTGCATGCTCATCGGTTCCGCGGGGCTCATACAGCAGAACATGTCAGACAAGCCATTTCGGAGATGCTGAATGCGTGGGGAATAAACATTTCATGGGATTTACAATAATAATAGTAATGCTTTTTTATAAAATATTAGTCTAATAAAAAGTTGGGTTACTTGCTCAAAATATATTTGAGTTTGATCAATTTCAATAATAAAGGCAAAATATCGGATCGGGACTCGAAATCGGATCGGATTTGAGGTTAAAAGATCGGATAAGGATCGGAGGCCTAAAATGCTGATCGGGACATCCCTAATATGTATACTTTAGCTCAATTACCAATGATACATACAACATTTATGGTTCATATTTGCCATTTACCCCTGTGAGATAACATTTATGATCAGATGATCATTTTCGTTTTTGTGAGGAAAACAAGGAAATTAAATTATAAAAACAAAATAATAGCAACAAGATTTTTGGTCACTATTGGTGCTTATTTCTAAGAACTTAATCAGAACAGGTGATAGTGCTTGAAATGTAACAATTGTGAAACTTTGTGTGAGAATAGCAGGTGCAGAAATACAACATAGTTTCATAGCACCTACATTTAAATACACTCGGGTCGGGGTGTACCATGTGCAGTCATTTAATATAAGTTATCTTTCATGTTCTTCCCGGAAAGGCCAATGAGTTTGAGTTAGAAGAAAATAATAATATAAATAAATAAAATAATAAATAGCGTAATTTTTCTTTTAGCAAACATTGAAAACGGGTCCCACAGACCCAAACACCACACAATGGTTAAGTGGCAAAAGTGTTTTGAATGCCGGCTGTGCTTATCCATGTGATATTTAGTGTTACCATTGTTTTTCAGGTTCCGAGGGGAGGGCTACCGAGAAGGATTTGATAAAGGGACCCGCCAAGGACTGCAGGACGGTCGCCGACATGGAACCGCTCATGGGGCAAAGCTGTCCACTGAGGTGAGTTAGCACAGGGACTCTTGTGCTTTATTCTGCCATATAGGGTTAAATGTAGTGTAGTACCTTAACATTACCCATTTACCCATCACACCAGACTGTAGATGTGTCAGTGTATTGTTCATTATCTTTTGGTATAAGTACCATCTGTACAGAACTGACATAATTTACCAGACATCCCTCTGTATCCATAAGTCTGAACTTTAATAAGAGCTGGTCACTATGACTCTCTTATGTATATGACCATTAGGTCATACATGTTCAGTAAGACAGGGTAGGCAGCCTGTTAGCCTATTTCATTTAAGAACAAGTTGAGTTGTGTTGCTTTGATTGCATTCAGCCTCTCAGGATTGTTTAGTCTTTCCTTCTCTGACCGACAGATTTCCTTCTATTATGGGTTTGCCATCACGTGGAAATGTCTCCTCCAATACAATACAAATGTCAAATCAGGGTATGGTCTCCTCAATTAAGATGATTGTTTTGCTTAACTTTTTATTTCTGCACTCTGCTGGATGACTTCATATTTTTAATGGTGAGAATGTCCTAGCTGATAGTTTTTGTCTGTATGTGTGTGCTGTCAGGAAGCGTATGAAAGCAATGGAGGCTCTCCTGGGTTTGATCCAAAACTCCCCTCATGATGATCCGCAATCTGAAAAGCTACAGGAGCACATGGAGAGACTTCGTGCCAAGTTCAGACAGGTACTCCATTTATTGGACATTGGTAATAGTAAAGAATGTCTCAAGTCAATCAGCAGCATCAGGATCAACCACTGTGGTCCAGGTACGTCAGCTGTCAAATACACCGTGAAAACACTGGTTTTGTAACTTGCGGTAAGCAATATTACGCGCAAGCACCTCAACCCTAGCCACATCGCTATTGTGCCAATACTGACGTTAAATCAAGCCCTCAAGTGGAATATTGCAAATATACAATAATGGTTACCATCCAAAAAGTTAAAATCGAACTGTTTTCATAATGTGGGGCAATTTGCTCTCAAAAAAAAGAAGCAACATACAATTTCTAGTCCCTCCCTGTTGAGTCAGCCTGTAGCGAACGCTTTGTAGAAACTGAATAATTACCGCAAATATAAACACCAAACTGCTTTGCTAGCTCTATCCTATTAAAACTAGGGATGTCACAAGAACCAATACTTTTTTCTTTCTTTTTTTAAGCACGTAGGCGCTGTTAGCAACAATGCCAGTGCAGCATCGGTGCTGTGCTGCTTCCGGAGCTGATGGGGCAGCATACGCTTCAGAGTGTTCCAGTCAATACATTCGGAAGAGTTATCTCAAGACACTTTACAGATAGAGTAGGTCTTGACCACACTCTAATTTACAAAGACCCAACAATTCCAGTAATTCCTCCAAGAGCAAGCATTTAGTGCAATATTGGCGGAAGAAACCTCAGACAGACCATGATTGAGGTACCACCCTAATCCAAGGAAAACTGCTGGGTGTCAAAAACACAAGGGCTCTGGGGAATATGCTCCCCAGAGCTAGGTTCGTAACGAGCATTTCTGGGATATGGATGCACACAAATTGAAAGATAAAGGAGAGAGGAGCTCAGTATGTCAAAGGAAGTCCCCCGGCAGTCTAAAACTATTACAGCATAAAGGACTGGTGCAGGCAGACCTGAGCCAGTTCTATAAGGGTTGGTAGATGAGTCTGATGACTATGAAGAGAAGCAGAGAAGAGAAGGGTACTGTGTCTGAAGCTTATATTCTGGGCGAACACTGCAACTCATCACTCCCTAAGAGAGTTGTAAGTTTACTCTTAAATGTGGTGACGGTGTCTGCCTCCCAAACACAGACTGAATGTACAGTATACATGTCCAGAGAATGAAACTCTCTAAAGCAGAGGTCCTAGCTGCCCTGTGCCCCATTGACACCAATAAATCCTTAAGCGCTGACAATCTAGACCCATTTTTCCTCAAGTGTGCTGCACCTCTCATTGCTAGTCCAGTAACGCACATCTTCAATTTGACCTTAAGTACGGGAAATATTGCTAAGATGTGGAAATCAGCTTTTGTTCTACCATTGCATAAGGGAGGTGACTGTAGTAATTTAGATCAACCCATCTCTAGGCTCCCCTGTTGGCAAAGATCTTAGAATCTTTAGTCAGCAAACAGTACCACATCCGCCACTATACTTGTTGTGAATGATATTGCAAATGCCTTGGATGATATAAAGCACTGTGCTGCACTGTTTGTTGATTTGTCAAAAGCCTTTGACACTGTAGACCATGCTGTCCTTCTAACAAACTGTGTGCTATAGGATTGGGTTCTGACGCCTGCCAATGGTTTAAAAACTATCTTCAAGATATAACTCAGGCCGTCATGGTTGATGGGGTCAAGTCCGAACCCTTACACTTGCTTAAAGGGGTACCACAGGGTTCAAAACTTGGCCCTCTATTGTTCTCACTGTATATTAACACTTTTGGTGATGATATCAGACATTGTAAATTCCATTTATACCCAGATGACACAGTTATGTATTTGACTGCGCCAACAGCTGACCTGGCATTCATGCAGTTGGGGTCTCATTTTAAAACACTACAGGGGTTACTTTTACAGCTTAAACTTGATTTAAATGCTAAGAAAATATGTTTTTCTCTAGATCTAAACTTTCAGTTAGAAACACTCTTGCAATTACTAGTTTGGATGGTACTCAAATCGAGCAAGTCCCTGCATATAAATACTTATGTGTATGGTTAGATATAGGCTCTCCTTTAAAAACATGTTACCGAATTAGGCAAAAAGTAAAAATTCAAGTTAGGGTTCCTTTACAGAAACATCTGTAAATAGAAAGCAAATTGTTCAGGCTACTTTTTATCAGTTTTAGATTACTGTGATATTATTTATATGCACGCTTCAGCTACCACATTAAGATCACTGGATGCCATTTACCATTGTGCACTAAGTTTTATCACGGGGATAGTAACCCTCATCACTGTACCCTGGCGGTGGGTTGGGCCCCTCCTATCTGTGAGGCGAGAGCAACATGCTCTCTTGTTTATTTACAAAGCACTTCTTATAAAACAACCTCCATATATACAGTGAGGAAAATATGTATTTGAACACCCTGCTATTTTGCCAGTTCTCCCACTTAGAAATCATGGAGGGGTCTGAAATTGTCATCGTAGGTGCATGTCCACTGTGAGAGACATAATCTAAAAAAAATATCCAGAACTCACAATGTATGATTTTTTTTTTAACTATTTATTTGTATGATACAGCTGCAAATACGTATTTGAACACCTGTCTATCAGCTACAATTCTGACCCTCAAAGACCTGTTAGTCTGCCTTCAAAATGTCCACCTCCACTCAATTTATTATCCTAAATTAGATGCACCTGTTTGAGGTCGTTAGATGCATAAAGACACCTGTCCACCCCATACAATCAGTAAGAATCCAACTACTAACATGGCCAAGACAAAAGAGCTGTCCAAAGACACTAAAGACAAAATTGTACACCTCCACAAGGCTGGAAAGGGCTACGGGGAAATTGCCAAGCAGCTTGGTGAAAAAAGGTCCACTGTTGGAGCAATCATTAGAAAATGGAAGAAGCTAAACATGACTGTCAATCTCCCTCGGACTGGGGCTTATGCAAGATCTGACCTCGTGGGGTCTCAATGATCCTAAGAAAGGTGAGAAATCAGCCCAGAACTACACGGGAGGAGCTGGTCAATGACCTGAAAGAGCTGGGACCACCGTTTCCAAGGTTACTGTTGGTAATACACTAAGACGTCATGGTGTGAAATCATGCATGGCACAGAAGGTTCCCCTGCTTAAACCAGCACATGTCAAGGCCCATCTTAAGTTTGCCAATGACCATTTGGATGATCCAGAGGAGTTATGGAGTTATCCAGAGGACATAGTTGGACAAATTAAGATTGGTTCAAGATGGCCGTACCAGGTACAGCAGGGGTAGTTACAGCTCTTTTCATGCATGTACTACTCGTGAGTCATTCTATCTATTCTGACACCGGTCAAACACTGACAGATCATCATTCTTTGAAATTGTCATCCTCACACATGCTAATGATAATGCAAGCAAACAAGCACTTTGGATTTGGAAAAAACGCCCTGGCTGCCACGTTCATTCATCCGCATCTCTTCGGCCGTCCCTCAACACATACAAAAACCATGCTTAAACCACAACAAACCCTCGCATTTTTTATCGCAATCTGCCTCCTGCTATCCGGGGACATCCACCTATGTCCAGGCCAGCTGAACTACCCAACAGATAAGAACCATGTCAACACCACCGCTAACAACAGGAGCACCATCGACAACTTACAGGTACTCTCACCTTGTTCATTTTACGCAGCATTACAACAATCTCATCTCCATCCTTGTGTTCCTCCTGTGAGCAACGTGGTGTCACCGGGGTCCAGGACAGACGAGGCGGACAACAGGATGGAGCCCGGGAGTGGCGCGTCTACCTGGGACAGTTCGCGCGTGTCAGCCCCACTGCAACGACATCTCGGGCCATCACACCACATCCGCGTAGTGGAGAGCGGGTCCCACCGCCACCGACCCCAACGCGCATGCAGACCGTCCATTTTCGACAAACCCGGAGACTCAATCAGCCCGTCTCCACCTGGACCTCACCCACACCGGCTGCATCCCCGCAGCGCTCACCAAACGCATCATTGGCAACTACGTCATCAGAACATGACCGACACAAGGACCGATAAAGGGCTGCGTCAAAATGGGCAACACTGGAGACATGGAAAACGCGGAGTGAATTTCCGCCTTCTCCGCACTCTTCCCAAATGTAAGATCATCTCAGAAATAAAAATAGACCTTTTTAATACCCAGTCATTGACAAACAAAACCAGTTTAATATCTGAACATATTCTGGAAAAACAAATAGATATGATGTGCCTCACTGAAACCTGGCACAAACCAGAGTCATATCTGGCACTGAATGAAGCCTGCCCCCCAGGATACACATACCTGGAGAAGGCCAGAACCACCGGCCGGGGTGGAGGTCTTGCTGTCATCCATCGCATAGACCTAATTACCACCCCCATCCCCTCCCCTGCCAGAGCTGACCACATTTGAGTGTCTTCCATTCAAATACAGATCTCATAAAGAAGTAATAACAATACTCCTCATCTATCGCCCTCCAAAACCTCACCCTGGTTTTATCACTGAGCTGCAAGATCTACTCACATCACTCTGTGCAATAACCCATAATATACTCATTATGGGAGATTTCAACCTCCATGTTGACTCCCCCACAAACCGTCCTGCTGCAGAGTTCCTTGAACTCCTGGACTGCTTACATCTCACACAACATGTCACAGTACCTACACACACAAAAGGCCACATTCTTGATCTGGTAATAACAGACAATGCCCCCATCACCAACATGAAAGTCTATGACTTGGGCGTGTCTGACCACAAGGTTATCTCCCTGAAAATGCCCCTAGCAAGTCCCTACTATAAAACAAAATGTCAAATCCAGTTCAGAAATTTAAAAGCAATAGACACCACCCTCCTTAACCAAGACATACAGCAAATTCCACTAGTCACACAGTTCACATCAGTTAATAGCTCTGCTGACCACTATAACTCCAGCCTTTACAATATCCTTGAGTTACATGCACCAATCAAAACAAAAACAGTTACTTATTCCAGGTCAGTCCCTTGGTACACAACAGAGCTCCGTAAGATGAAAACAGCTGGCCGGGCCCTGGAACGGAAATTTACCTCCAGTGGTTTACATGTACATAAACAGGCCTACCGTGAACACCAAAAATCATACTCCAAAGCACTCACCGCAGCCAGGTCTCTATACCTTTCTCAAGAAATCTCTAACTGCACTGGAAATTCAAAACAGTTGTTTGCATCAATAACCTCTCTTCTCAAAGCTCCTACGTATGCACATGCTGACACCAGTACAGGTCAGTGCAATAGGTTCATGGACTTTTTTTACCAACAAGGTGGCCTCAATCCGGGCCAACCTCTCTGCCACAGTTTCACCCTCCTCCAAAATCAGTCTCACAAACCCATTCAACACATTTTCCGTTTTCTCACGGACTTCTCAGACAAAGGTGGAGACAATCATAAAGTGTATGAGAACCTCCACATGCTCACTGGACCCTCTCCCCACACCATTATTAAAATCCAACATAACAGCCATCAGTCCACTGATTACAGAAATCCTCAACCAGTCACTCAACTCCGGTCAGGTTCCCCCAGCTCTCAAAACTGCAGTTATCCGCCCCCATCTGAAAAAGCCGTCACTCGACCCTGACATCCTGGCTCATTACAGACCCATTTCAAACCTGCCGTTTTTGTCTAAAGTCCTGGAAAAAGTTGTTGTAGCCCAACTCCACAATCACCTTCACAGCCATAACATATATGAAAAATTTCAATCCGGTTTTCGAGCAGCACACAGCACTGAGACAGCCCTGGTCTGTCTCGTGAATGACCTACTTATGACTGCAGACCAAGGCACACCATCTCTCCTCCTCCTACTCGACTTGTCGGCAGCCTTTGACACCGTGGATCATAACATCTTGCTTCACCGTCTCCAGTCTGTAGTAGGACTTTCTGGGACCACATTAAGCTGGTTCCAGTCCTACCTCACAGTCAGGATGGAGTATGTGGCTCTAGGACGGTCCCAATCCTCACCCCACACAGTCAGCTGTGGAGTACCACAAGGGTCCGTCCTCGCTCCAACCCTTTTCACCATCTACCTACTACCCCTCGGTCAAATCATCCATAACCACAAAGTTTCATTCCACTGTTACGCAGATTATACACAACTGTACATAAAAATGGACTCCACACTCCCCTCAGGTCTGCCGTCTGCATTTCAGGTTTGCCTGGAGGGGATAAGGGCATGGATCTGGTCTGACAACTTCCTTCAACTAAATAGCAGCAAAACCGAAGCCATCCTGATCGGTGCCCCACACCAAACCCAGTCCTCCTCCCTCAGCAGTATACCCATTTTTGATCATCACATCGCCCTGTCTACCTCTGTTACAAACCTTGGAGTCAGACTTGACTCAAATCTCACATTTGACACCCACATCCGCCACCTCTGTAAGGTCTCCTTCCTCCACCTCAAAAACATTGTCAAACTCCGTCCCTCCCTCTCCCAACCAGATGCTGAGAAGTTGATCCATGCCTTTATCTCCTCCAGGTTGGACTACTGTAATGCCCTCCTCGTCGGGATCCCCGGCAGGAGCCTGCAAAAGCTCCAGCATATTCAAAACTGCGCAGCCCGGGTCCTGACGAGGAGGCGCAAATAATATCATATCACTCCGGTCCTGAAATCCCTCCACTGGTTGCCCATTAAACACAGAATTCATTACAAAATCTGTCTCTTGACCCACCAATGCATACATGGATCTGCCCCTACCTACCTCAGTGAACTTCTCACCCCACACACCACTTCACGCAATCTCCGCTCCTCCATCTCCATCTACTGCCTGCACAAACCAAGGACTAAACTCGCTACTATGGGAGACAGGGCCTTCCAGGCTGTCGCCCCACGGCTCTGGAACGCCCTCCCAGAGACCCTAAGAGCCCCACAAACTGTGGAGATTTTTAAGAAGAGCCTAAAGACATTCTTATTTCAAAAGGCCTTTTAACAGTCATTGCTTTAATTTCAGTCTTATGGTGTTTTATTATTGCTTGCTGTTTTTGTTACATTCTTGAAACTGTTTTTTTAACTCCTTTCTACTGTAGCACTTTGAGATTTCACTTGAAATGTAAAGGGCATTATAAATAAAATGTATTATTATTATTATTATTATTATGGGAGAAAGTCATGTGGTCAGATGAGACCAAAATAGAACTTTTTGGTCATAATTCCACTAACCGTGTTTGGAGGAAGAAGAATGATGAGAACCATCCCAAGAACACCATCCCTACTGTGAAGCATGGGGGTGGTAACATCATGCTTTGGGGGTGTCTTTCTGCACATGGGACAGGGCGACTGCACTGTATTAAGGAGAGGATGACCGGGGCCATGTATTGCGAGATTTTGGGGGAAAACCTCCTTCCCTCAGAGCATTGAAGATGGGTCGAGGCTGGGTCTTCCAACATGACAATGACCCAAAGCACACAGCCAGGATAACCAAGGAGTGGCTCTGGAAGAAGCATATCAAGGTTCTGGCGTGGCCTAGCCAGTCTCCAGACCTAAACCCAATAGAGAATCTTTGGAGGGAGCTCAAACTCCGTGTTTCTCAGCGACAGCCCAGAAACCTGACTGATCTAGAGAAGATCTGTGTGGAGGAGTGGGCCAAAATCCGTTCTGCAGTGTGTCAAACCTGGTGAAAAACTACAGGAAACGTTTGACCTCTGTAACTGCAAACAAAGGCTACTGTACCAAATATTAAATAAACATTGATTTTCTCAGGTGTTCAAATACTTATTTGCAGCTGTATCATACAACTAAATAGTTAAGAAATCATACTTTGTGATTTCTGGATATTTTTTTTTTTAGATTATGTCTCTCACAGTGGACATGCACCTACGATGACAATTGCAGACCCCTCCATGATTTCTAAGTGGAAGAAGCAAAATATTAGGGTGTTCAAATACTTATTTTCCTCACTATGTCATCTTTAATTTCTATGAGACACCCAAATTTTAACACCAGATCATAGAGGTTGATCACATTAGAAATGCCTGCAGTCTCCACTCATCCAGGGTTGGACTGCATTCACTGCTTTTGCACCATTTCTATGGAACAGGTTGCAGCTTAAACTCAAGCTAGACATTCTGGTGCCACTTTCCCATTTCAAAAATGTTATGGAGGATCATTATGATGTCTGTGTTTTTGTTGATTTCAATGTTTTTGCGTTGTTTTTAATGTTTTTGTGAGCTTTCTTGTTTTGAATGTGAAAAACTGTACTTGTTGAGCACAGCCTTGTTTTTGTGCACACAGGGTACAGCCGTTAAAGATATCAAGGTCTCAGTCTGTTTTCCCTGTTTAAATTAAAAAACAAAACAATCATATTGTGTGTGTGTGTGTGTGAGAAGAGAGAACATACGTACGTACTTACGGTGTTAGTGTCAGTATTAGCAGGGCACTAATTGCACACCAGCTAACCTCTGTGTGGTATTGTCTAGGTCTGCTCTATGCTGAGTGTCCCGGCTGACTTCAACGATTACATCAAATCTTGCGAGGGGACTTCTTTCTGAACCCGGCCTGCTTGGGAGGAGATGCTGAGACCACTCTGCATCCTGATCAGAAGACAGCAAAGTCCTATCCTGGGATTGGTCTTCAATGGATTTATTTCAGGGTCTGCAGTGACTGCGTCAGTTTGACAGTCCTCTTTGAGATTATTCTTTGCTAGGGATGAGCCGTATACTCGGCTGAAACGAGTATCCGGTACGGATAAAGCACTTTTGCAGAGTACAAGTATTATACGAGTAATACGAGTCAATATCTGTACTCGGATTGAATAAATCTCATCTTGTATCTTTCTCTAAGATTAGCAGTCATTCTTAATTTTTCTTTTTTTTTTACATGAATCATCTAGCAGTCTGAGCATTATAAAATGCTTTTCTCAATTTATTATTGCCTTCTGTGATAGTCACAGCGCCCCCCCCCTACACACACGCTCTGCTCACTCGGATCACTACAAACAGCTCTCTCTCCCTCTCTTTCTCAGTCAATCAAGTCCACGGGTCTGTTCCGTTAACGTTTAGGGTTTCTTCAGCTTCAGGTTTGTTTTTAACTTCGGTTTGTAGTACTTACATAGTAACCAGTAGATTTCTGGTAAACGTGGGGATTCAGACATGCTGCTTGGTTTAAATGCGACTCCCGTTGAGTCTCTGCCGTCAGAGATTTTTATTTTTTTTTTAACCGTCAGCTGGCTTCATTAAAGTCAATGCAGATCTGAGAAACGGCATCAGCCTAGTTGATCCGTACAAAACAGTCCCCGCCCCCCTTCTCTCTCTCTCTCTCTCTCTCTCTCTCTCTCTCTCTCTCTCTCTCTCTCTCTCTCTCTCTCTCTCTCTCTCTCTCTCTCTCTCTGTGTCTCTCTCTTACTCTCACACACACACACATACCTGGTGTGGAAATAAAAAAAATTAAAAATAGAACCAAAAACAAAACAAAAATCACACTGATCATAAAAAAGTAAAAGTTAAAAAAAGAAAGTTATTTGGGTATGAAACTCTAGTTCATTACATTTTACTTCATAATTGCAACCGCATGTGCTGTATCCATTGTTGCAAAACTTGTTCAGTATATAGTTTTTGTTACCATGACAACACAATTGATCTGAAGCTCTGTGCTGTCATGTAAATAGTTTTCTAATCAGCAATAAATATAACAATTTCTGATCAACCCATATCAATTGCATGCTTAAAATAACATACCAGTTAAAGCCCCGCCCATTTCAAGACAACCCGACCCACTTCCGGGTTAAATTCTGTCCACTTCCGGGTTAGGCCCCGCACAGTCCGAGTACAGATACAGATAATTCATGTGGTAAACAGATACAGATACAGATAATGCTGTACTCGCTCATCCCTAGTCTTTGCCTTCACATTCTGGTAGGAAGGTCTGACATGTAGGAAAGTCCACGGCCCGCATTCAACTGGAAAACATGAGGAGTCGACTGTGTCCACTGGAACGGAGTCCTAGTAAATAAGAAATGGTTGTTTCTTGTTTGACTCTGGTAAATGAGTGGATCTTTTGAAGCAACTGAATTGAAACTGAACAAAGACAGCAGCAAAAGACCAAAATAAAATCTTGGAACACAATTTACTTTTTGGTGTGCTAAATATGTACTTTTACTGAACTACTGTGACTAAATAGTAGAAGCAACTCATGAAAGTAACTAACTCATGAAAGTAACCAATGACCAAACTGAATTTTTCCAAGAGGGATTAATAAAGTATATCTTCTCATGTTCTCAAGTCATTTTCGGGATGGAAAAACTGACCCTTGGACATTCTACAGACTATGTAAGCAGCAAGCCGCTAGAGGGCGGTGTTTTCATTCAGTGATTACACCATATTCACAAGTTCTGGCCCTTACTCCTACACACAAACACACATTTCGCGATATTTTCAGTGGCAATACTGTATCGATACAAAGGCGCCAAGTGTCAATCTTTTCACAAGAAAACAGCAATGTAAATGTCTTACTGGAAAGACAACTAGATTCAGGAACTTCTGTCAGTAAGGGTTGACGCCCTTTCTCTGGTAACCTTGCCCCTCAGAAATGGCACATACTAAGGAAAGCTCATTGTGGGACTGGCTCAAGTGGCTGTAATTCTGCACAAAGGCTGAATTTTTGGAAAGAGACTTCCGACAGTATTAGGGGACCACTAAGGCCTATATAAAAGAGACCTTAGATACATTATTAGGGTACCACTAAGGTCTATATAAAAAAGACTTCAGATACAGTATTACGGGACCACTAAGGTCTATATAAAATAGACATCAGATACAGTATTAGGGGACCACTAAGGTCTATATAAAAGACACTTCAGATACAGTATTAGGTGACCACTAAGGCCTATATAAAAAATACTTTAGATACATTATTAGGGGACCACTAAGGTCTTTATAAAGAGACTTCAGATACAGTATTAGGGGACCACTACGGTCAATATAAAAGACACTTCAGATACAGTATTAGGGGACCACTAAGGTCTATATAAAATAGACTTCAGATACAGTATTAGGGGACCACTAAGGTCTATATAAAAGAGACTTCAGATACAGTATTAGGGGACCACTAAGGTCTATATAAAAGAAACTTCAGATACAGTATTAGGGGACCACTAAGGTGTATTTGAAAGAGACTTCAGATACAGTATTAGGGGACCACTAAGGTGTATTTGAAAGAGACTTCAGATACAGTATTAGGGGACCACTAAGGTCTATATAAAAGCATCCAAAGAGCACCATGTCATGGGACCTTTAAGTAAATCCTGTAAGTAAAACTGTATAGCTTTAAATGCAATACATGCATTTCAATTTAGCAAACAATGTTACTAACAACAACTGCTCAAATTTGGGTGAGTATAAATATAGGCCAATTGATACAGTATTATTTTAAAAATATTATCTATATATAATATTATGCACATATCAATTGGCTGGTCACTTTGTAGGCCTAGCCTGTTGAAGTACAGCATGGGGATTACCATAAAGAAATGGTCCAAGATAAAATGGGAATAATCCTGTAAACTTCAGTGAGAAAAAACACAGAGAGGACGATGAATGCATGTACTCTACACACAATGTATACCTGCTGCTGTTAGTCCACACACACGCACGCACGCACGCACGCACGCACGCACGCACAAAAAATCATCATCATCATCATCAACAACAGTAGCATCAGGAGGCACCAGAGGGGACTAAAGGGACCTTTTCAGCCTTTGTCAGTCAGCCTGCTTTCTATTCTACGTCCAAATTCACACAGACAATAACCCAACAGGACTGTGTGTGTGTTGTGTGTGTGTGTGTGTTTGGGGTACAGTAGCAGCTGGTTTATGCAGTGTCAGGCAGCAGGTGAATGCTGTCTTCCAGCCGACAGCTTCTGAAGGCAAAAAGAAAAGCGAACGGGGAGTGGGGGGGCAAATGTGAGAGGCTGCATTCAGATTAGTGTTTAGTTCGACTTGTACCCTCTTAAAGTCAAAAATAAATAAAGAGGAGGAGGAATAATTATCATAGGAAGAAGGAAAGGAAGAGAAAAGGAAGTGAGGAGAAGAGGAGAAAGCAGAGGAGAAAGAGCAGGAGGGAGAGAAAGAGGGACGGAGCTCTTTGAGAGAATGTAAAGGAATGTGGGGAGCAGGTGGTGAGTGGTGACATGAAAAGCAGTGGTGACAAATGCTGAGTGGGGTGGCCGACAGCCGAGGAGCCTCTGAATCAAATGGTGGCCTCGGATTTCACGAGCAGGAGGAGGGGCCAGCACACACACACACACACACACACACATACACACACATAGAACATCCAACTGGATGATATATTTATGCAAAGAGACCACAGGTCATATTTAAATGGTTTGTTACATAATTATTAATCAATACAAAAATTGTAAATCTCAAAGTCAGTGTTGGGGTAGCGCGTCACTGTAATCACATTGCAGTTGTCTGTAACGCAGTAATGTAAAGCGTTACTGTTGATAACTCAGTAATCACGTTACAGTTACTTACCAAATAATTATCGCATTACTTGCATTACGGGTTCTAACGGGAAGAGAGAATAACTAATTGGGAGGTATGCCAATTACTTCAAATTAGTAAAAGAGGACAAAATCTTTGGTGTAGGGGCGACCTCTAGCTCACCCAGTAGGTGCGTTCGCCCCATGTAGGCTGAGTCCTGCAGCGGCCTGGGTTTGAGGCCGGGTTTGTGGCCATTTACTGCATGTCATCCCCCATCTCTCTCCCCCTTTCATGTCTATACACTGTCACTATAATAAAGGGAAAAGCCACAAAAAAATATTTTAAAAAACTTTGGTGTAAAGTGTGCCCAGGCCACAAACACATTTAATCTAAGCTAGTTGCTAAAGACTGCCGGACCCTGAGACGCTGATTAAAAGAGCATGATGCTAAGTAGCCTAGACTGTATTGAAAATAAGTGAAGGGTCAGAGATAAGTGGGCTTGTGGCAGCATACATAATGGAGGAAATGTAGGCTGTTTGGACAGTGGAAGCGCCATCTTTACATACTGGGAAAAATACAGATGATGAGGAGCGGACAGCCGCCTTTAGCCTGCTTCTTGACAGATTTTGTGCTGTTGTCAGCTCTGTGTTATTAACCCTCTTGTTGTCCTCAAGTCAAGGTCAAGTTCGAATGGTTCCATACAAGTGATAAATGATCAGTTCACTACTTTCATTGAATTTGGGTGTTTTATTCAATTCTATAGCATATTAAAAATGTTTTTTTTTTTAAAGAACGTTAAAAAAAATTAAAAATGTCAGAAAAAGCTTTAATAGTGCAGGATAAAATCTACAAAAATGTTGGGAAAAGTGAGTGTGTGTCCAAGATGTCTGAACCAGAAAAAAACAGAAGGTTGCATGGGTGACGGGCAGACAACAAGGGTTAAAGAGCAGAAAGAGAGATCTTGTGTATGTCCTCATTATAATAACTTTGTGTGTAATCTATTACTTTTTTAAGTATGTACCCCAATACTGCTTACCACTATCGAGCTTTTTCCCGAGCTTTCTCCATACTTGCTACATGCGCTGGGAGAATATGTGGAATGCCTTGAACAGCTCTCTCCATCTAATACACATTTAAACATCAATGTTTTAATCTTATGTTGAATATAATAACATTTTTGTTTGTATAAACAATGATACAGTCTAAGTGACTGTCAGGATGCTGATCTCTGTCAGCAGGGGGTCATAGTGGGGCCGGAGTTAAAATTCTAAATACTGGAGAGAGTCGTCTTCCCCCGCCCCCTCCTCCCCAGACTCACGGAGGTTGCCAGGCTGAGACCGGAGCATCCAACAATGAATCAAGACACTTGTCTCACATAGACATACATTACTCCACAGCACAGATGTTGGCTATATTAACAGTCATAAAAGCCCGTGCCCACACAAAACTCTGTACCCCACTGACAGACACAATTACAGTAGGAACCGCTAAAAAAACCCACAAGGCCTATGACCTACTATATACTTGACAATATCAAGGGATTCATTGAGACACATAGGCCCTGGTTTTAACATCTGCCCTGAGTGATCCGGTCCCAAGTGGACAGCTCTAAGTACAGGTGTTGTTACCTGGCAACAGAATGTTTCTCCACATGCGTCCTGAACGACCACTTGTGATCAGATCTCACTTCCCCCACTCTACATGCAAATGAATCAATGAATCATCATCATTTCCATTTGCATATAGGTTGGTTGTGCGTGTTAATAAATGTCAGTTGTTACTCTCACATGATTTATAGAAATAAAAAGCTCTGTCTGTGTGCCGATATGAGGAGATCTAATGACGGGTGAGAAAGACGTGTTTAAAAGTCTTGGTGTGTTTCAGTATATTGTAGCTTCTAACTGAATCTCTTTGAAGTGAAGTATTTATTATGTTTGCTTTATTTTACGTTTCATGTTCGCTTATAAGATTAGTGGTTAGTTATTGCATTACTGCAACATTTCCTGATTTTGCTGCTTCAAAAGAAAAGCTTTTAAATAACAAAATAATGGGGAACTTTTATTGTTAAGAATACATAGGAAATGAACCCTTTTCACAACCACTGCTTTGACCATTCAGTTGGCCAGCTGTGGAGATCTGGCACACAAAAGTAGACGACATAAAAGCAGGAACGTCTATAGTAATATTCTACATATTGGTGAATTCAGGGACGTTTTAATAAAACAGACAATATGGTAATTGTAACCTGCAGTGGGGCACAGAACTCCAGACAGCCAGGGATATAAGAGCAGGCAGCACCGGAACAAAAACACTGACACATCAGTATCATTATGATTGATAATAACATCTAAAACACAATTCACCCAATGGTTTCTGTGAGGTGAGAAATACTTTGAATGAGTATGTACGTAGTTCCGCTACCAGTAGGTGGACCTTAACCCTCATGTTGTCCTCAGGTCAAATTGACCCGTTGTCCTATATCAATGTTCTTTTTAACTACCCAATTGTAAATACCCAAAATAACATGATTGATTCCACCCAACGCTCTTTGGCAAGTACAAATCTCTACTCTATTCAATTTTATAGCATTTGAAAAAAAGATTGAAGTGGTTTTGAAATAGTATTGAGTAAAAGTTGATATATTCCAGTCTGTGATTATCCATCAACTTTCATTCCTTTAATTTTAGTCTATATAATTCCAAATTTCTGCTTTTCTAACTCAAACATTAGGTATAATTTCCTATAAAGGAGGTTTCTTGACCATAAATTCCAAAAAAAACTGTAAAAGTAAGGTTAATAAGTTACATAGTCTTGAAAAAAAAGAGACAAAAACGTAAGAAAAAGTTAAAAACATTGATAAAAAGCGTCAACAAAAGTGTTGATTTTTAATTTTTACGGGAAGACAACACAAGGGTTAATGTGGCCCAAGACACATTGCTGTACACACTGCTATGAAAATGTCCAGACTACTTCCAAATGTGGTTTTGGTTATCAGATCTCAATGTGTCCTGAGAATGTTTTCACCTGTAGTCCACTTGTGATCACTCCTCACACCTTGTGCCCCCTTTCCTCACAGATTTGAAATGGTCTATGTATTAAAGTTTGCTTTATTTTTTGGGGCTTTTCATAGACAGTGACAGGAAAGGGGGAAGAGAGTGGGAATGACACGTAGCAAAGGGCCGCAGGTTTGATTCAAACCTGGGCCACTGCAAAGGACTCAGCCTACATGGAGTGCACACACTGGGTGAGCTGTTGCCCCAAGGTTGCCTTCTTATAAAACTTTGTAGCCGTTGTATTGGTAGTTTTTGGTATGCCATTATAGTTATTTTCAATGATTTATAGCCTCATGGGTTTGTAATTTATGAATTCTTTGTGTGGTTTGATAGTGGTCTAAAGATATTGCAAATGTGAGCAAAAGAAGAGCAAACAATCAGCATCCTCAATCCCAGAGTTCTCAAATTGCAGCAGCCCCCCCTCGACAGAATGGATCCTGGAAATACTTGCCTCTGTCTTTGATGTGGTCTGCTTAGTAATGACTCTCAGACCACATACACTTATCTGTGACAGGACCAGAATAGTTCATCACATGTCAAATAAGTGTGAGTTGGTCCAGTGAGGAGCTACCGGCTTTCCCGTTTCAATGCAAACTGCCATGTTACGCAAAGTCACCAGCCAGTGTCAGCCTAGGAACTGATTTCACTTCACTTCGAAACTACTGATACATAAACTGTCTGGGGCCTCCATTACTGCACATACCAATGTAGATTTTAAAACTGCTGGAAAACCATTTCAACTTGAACCTTATTTCCCTCATGTTGGCCATTGTCTCAATTTGTTATTATTATAATAAGAAGAAGAATGAGAAGACATACTTTAATGATCCACTGGGACATTTTTACACTCTGTTATTACATACGCACAGGCCCAAAACACACACACACACACACACACACACACACAAATAGGACCTATACATGCACTAATGGAGAGATGTTGAGATAACACCATAACAGTAGTCTGTCTGCAGATATCTGCAAATATCACAATATTTTGTACTAAATACATCTAAGCCAATATTGAACATCATCCTTTTTTGTGAAAGCACCAAAAGTCAAGTTGACTTTAGGTACTTTCACAAAAAAAAAGTACACAATGACATTTTAGACAAATGATCACCATTGATGTGGATATAATGACATTACAATTTTTTTTGGATTGCTGAACAACAGTGGGGCACAACTGGATGTGCAAAACTAGAGTCTGCACTACCAACAGTCACCTGAGATAAACAGTTAACAGTGTAACACACGTCTCAAAACAATCCTCACTGAGATAACACACACTCAGAACACACTGAGAGTAAAAACACTAGCATCAACCACCAATACAGAAAATACTAACCATCTCATCTTTACAGTTTGAATAATTGAAGTATAGTATAGTAAAAGTAGTGTTTTTCACATTTATTATAGATGTGTAACCTTAGACATCTTACCGGAAATGTTGGTATCTACCTGTGTCTGTCAGATGGTCTAGTGTATAATTATTTGTAATTCTTAGTTGGTGTTTGTATACAAAAAAACCGTATATGCTCAATAACAAGTCTAAAACAAGACACCTGCTTAGTCTTTCAGCTAGAATTGCAATCAGCAGAATTTGATAGGCACCAGACTGAAATCTATTCTGTTTTGAATGTGTGGTTAACAGTTTTGACAGCAGTGTGTTAGCATTTGAACAAAGTGCTGTAATCCACTGTGTTGTCCAGGTTGTGGTTAAAGCCATGGGATAAGTGTGTAGAGTTTTGAAAACTGTGTTCTAGCAATTAAAACAAACTAGAGTCTGGTTCACATGAACTGCTGCTGTGCAGACTGGAGTTTTGCACATGTGACTCCAGTTGTGCCCACTGTGGTTTAGCAATAAAAAAAAAAACTGTAATGGGAACAACAGTCTGGTAAATTCAGAAAAATATATCTCTTTACTGTAATGCAGCCTTTAAAGCCAGGAAAAGAAACAACACGTGTCATTTCACCATATTACAATATCCAAAATTAAGACTATATATATATTGATGCGGATATAATATCCATATATTACCCAGCATTACACCGTTATCTTTATTACATGTCAGAGGAGCATCCACATGATTTTGAAGCTGTTATTTTAAGGTAAACAAGTTACATAAGGCTGCTTTTATAGGCTGAACAAAGTAAATAATACTATTAATATAATTAATATTTACTATATTTACTTCATACATTTAGTTTCAAATACATAGGAGAATATGTAATGTAGTGTGTGTGTGTGTGTGTGTGTGCGTGTGTGTGAGTGTGTATGGGTCTTTGTCCGTTGCTGGTTGAGCTGGCGCTGGCAGGCCTGTGGGAAAGAATTAGACTTTCACGCTGTTTCCTCCACACTGAAGCCCCGTCAAAGACATTCCTTGCATAACAAATCAATGAGTACTGTCTCACACTCACACACACACACACACACACACAAACTGTTAATCATTAGCCAGACAATAACTTTCAGGATTCAGACAGAACTGTCCTGTTCTCTCTTTCAGGAAGGAAGGAGAGAAGGGGGAAATTAGCAGAATTTACATGTAGCAGTGTACGTTAAAATGAACATGAAATCATCTCCAGCTATAGTACTGTTTGTTTGTGATGTTTGCGAGTGCTCTTATACACAAACTTTTCTGTTGTATACATTTTTTGTTGTATACATTTTTCAGTGGCAGCCCACCACTGCTATGTAACGGCTGATTTATCATGGAAACTCACACGCACACACGGGTCCTGTAATATGACAGTATGACAGTAGCTTGGGAAATAGTGTTTTGGACACTGAATTTAATTAATTTACTGTTAATCTGACCCCAGAAGCTGTCCGTCTGCCTCACTTCGTGCTGCAGGAAATGTATTCCCCAGACACGCTGTATTCACTAACTGTTAAAATGTTTTCCAGGGACATTTTCAGCTCAGAAGCGTAAATTCCTCCAAAACAGGTCATGTTTTTATCTTTGTAAAACTTAAAACGGGGACACAGCCCCAGGGGCATCATAAGACCTAGAGCTGCACTGGGGCACAAGGGGGGTCCATGCTCCCCTGTAAGAAAACCTTGTCTATTTTAAAGGTTGTATTTTCATACAAAACAAGACTAGCTCGCCCCTGCCTCCTCCTCAGCCCCTCCCTCTGTTCGCTGATTGGACCGCAAATTATTTGGCCGGAGAAAGTCCGCGAATATACCGCAAACCCAGATGGTGTGTTGAAGAAAAACTAAAATTGAGCAAAAGTACGTAAGAGGGCGGAGCCAGGCTATGAATCTGGTGCACTTTGAAAAAAAATTCAGAGGTTAGACTTGATTGTTTTTATCTATGGATGGAAATATTTGTGCTGTAGCCTTAACTAGTTTGCACTTCAGAATTTTAACCATGCACACACAGGTGGAATTGGTTTTTCTTCATATTTTTGCATTAATGTCACTAGGAAGCATACTAGTAGAAATATATATTCATATTTGTAAGTGGGATATATAAGTAAGTGGGATTGTCTGGAATCTGGCAATACAATAACCATTATGGTGGGATACACTGGCTAAGCAATTTACAAAATTGTCTGTGCTCACATAAATAGTTTACATGATAATACATTATACGTTTGTAGAAAATTTGTTGCAATTTCAAAACCGGATTACTCGAGAACTGCTTGTTGTACAGATGCATGTGTTGAGTGAAGAGTTTGAGGTATATCACAGAGTAATGGGTGTGCAGAGATTTATGCATTATGTAAACATGATAACATTTCATGTAGGCCACATTTTCATTAGGGGCTGAGCCCCCCTAAAAGTCTGATCCTAGAATCACCCCTGCTGCCACTTCATACACCTCAGAGGGGAATGTTGTAATGTTTACTGAACTACATTTATGTGACAGCTTTTGCTTTATTGCTTCAGGCTTGTTTCTGCAACAGCTCATTGAGTTTCGGATACAATTTCTAAGGATTTCTAAGGAGGTTGACATTTCTGTTAAAGATGAAGATCCTTTTTTAAAATATAAAACGTCTGCAAAATTGCGTTTGCAAAACCCACCAGGCTCCATATAAATAATCAGTAATTTTAGCATCATAAAATACGTCTTTCTAAAACATCTGACTCTGCTCTGCTCTGTCTTGAGCCTGCGTGTGTTAGGTGTGCGACTATCGGCTACGTTTGGTCAATGTTTTCTTTCTTTCATTCCAATTTAGGGTCTGTCAGTCACAGTGTAACCGGGGACATTTCCATGGACAGATCCAGCCGGGGAAAGGTCACCAAAACCGGGGACTGTCTCTGGAAACCGGGGACGTCTGGTCACCCTAGGTTAGTGGGGATACAAACCACTCAAAACCAACATGAAAAAACCTAGTAATGTTCCCTCAGCATTTTGTTTTGTTGCTAAACTGTAAAAATTAATGATGATGAATGATGAATGACGATGTTAAATCACCTGTTTCATGCATCCTAATGCACAAAGTCACATGTTGCTACCAGTTGATAACAGCGTAATGCATTATTGCAATATAAACTGGTATTGCTAACAATGGCTAACCTGGCTAGCGCTAATGAAAACAATAAAAATCTGACTTGTAAATGGAATGCTTTCAACTTGGGTGTGATGTAAATGGAACGCACAAGCCGTCTATGGATTAGTGGTGGTTAGCTAGCAATTAAGCCCACTAAAGGCAACGTTATTGGTCATATTTTGGTACAATGTTCATGTGAATTGACTCAGCTATATTTTCTTTGTGAATAATTCAGTGAGTAATACAGTTCAGTTGCTTTAATTTAGGCTTGTGAAGCAGTTTTAATGTTATCGTAACCTAAGGTGACCAGATTTCTCAGACAAAATCCGGGGACATTTTTAGCTCAGAAGCGTATGTACCTCCAAAACATATACCTGTAAAACTTAAAACGGGGACACTAGACCTAGAGCTTTTCTCATTAGGGGCTGAGCGCCTGAGATCCTAGAATCACCCCTGCTGCTACTTCATACTCCACTCCATACGCCTCAGAGGGGAATGTTGTAATGTATTGAACTACAACATTTATCTGACAGCTTTTGCTTTATTGCTTCAAGCTCGTTTCTGCAACAGCTCATTGAGTATCGGATACAATAAAAACTATTGAGGAAATATTTTCCTTTGACATTTGATGCAGTATTAAACGAGATCGCTGCAGTCGGCAGCAGAGAAACAAGCTACAATGGAAGTTAATAGGATAATTGTCCAGCTTGTATTCACGTCCATAAAAGTGCTCATTTTGCTACTGACAGACTCAGATTCATATTCTAAGTGTCTGACAACATTATGGAAAGGATTTCTAAGGAGGTCGACCTTTCTTTTAAAGATTAAGATCCTTTTTTAAAACATAAAAGTACGCAAAATTGCGTTTGCTAAACCCTCCAGACTCAATGTAAATAATCAGTGATCAGTGATCGTAAAATATGGCTTTCTAAAACACCTCTGAGCTCTGAGCAGCGCTGCCTCTGGCTGTCTTGAGCGACTATCAGCTACTTTTGGTCACTGTTTTCTTCCTTTTATTCCAATTTCGGGTCTTTCAGTCACCAAAACCGGGGACGTCTGGTCACCCTATCGTAACCTTACTGGCCAAGAAAAAGCAAAGGCTGAGTTGTTTGTGTCAAGGCTGGCCGAGGGCTGAAGCAGGAACAGGATTTTTGGACTCCAAATGCAAGACACAACAACAAACAGGTTCAGGTGTATCATTTATTTAAATAGAAAATCTAGTTTTACGTATGGATGTTGAGCAAGACACCAAACGAGAGTGGAAAACCAAATAAAGATTAATCCAAAGCAACTGGAAGACAATGACATGACAAGGACTGAACAGAACGGAGGACAATTGAGATTCAAGAGCAGGATTGGTGGTTCCCAGGGCTGCCAACTCTCACGCATTGGCCGTGAGACACACGCATTTGACTGGTTTCTCACGCTCACACGCCACACCCCCCGATTTCTCACGCTGAAGTGTCAACCCGGTCGGTCAAATTTTTTGAAAGATGAGTTTATATATAGATTAGAGGATGGATACCCGACCCGAGCCCGACGGGACCCGACGGTACCCGACGGGTCGGGCCGGGTTCGGACAGATTTTTAGAAAGGATGCTCGGGTTCGGGTCGGGCCCGGTCACATCAGCGCGATAAGGCATTGAACATTTTGAATTTAAAACAGCTTAAAATAAATGTCAAATATTACCCTAACATCCGTCTTCCTGTGTGCTGTGACAACGAATGACGTGCGTATTAAGCTACATGTGGCAGCGCAACGATGGAAGATGTTAAAAAGAAGTTGGCCGCAGGAGATTTTAAAACTATTGAAAACGAAGGAAAGTCAGCTGTGCACTGATGCGCTCATCTGTTGACATTTCCGAATGCCTTCCTACAATTGCTTAATAAAAGCGGGCTTTCCACACAAACAAACGTACATGTGTCATTAGTATGAGAAACAAATGCGATTTTAACTGTGTCGGGCTCGGGTCGGGCTCGGACATAAATATCTTAATGACTGTCGGGCTCGGGTCGGGTTCGGTTACTGCTCTGTCGGACGCGGGCCGGGCTCGGACAGAAAAATCCGGCCCGATCCGCACTCTAATGTAGATCTACCCATTGAGCCACTCGTGATCGACTAGTATGTGCTTCCAGAGACTGTGAGGGGTTCAAGAGACAAATCCCTGTCTGTGGAAGCTTTGAATTGTTGCAAACTGAGAAAAAAACATTTTCACGATCCATCCCAGGTGCATTTCCCGGCTTCAGGTATGAGCTCTGAGTATCACAGACCCGTCCATCGCTTTGTGACTACTCTCTCTGTAAAATAGAGGTGAGCAGCGCGGCTGGTAGTGTAGCAACTTCAGTTCATTTTACTGGACTCGCTCTGCTGTGGAAAGTGACGCGTTGCATCCGTGTAGACCTCCGATGAAGAGCAGCGTACAGCCTCCTCTAAACCTTGTCAGAGGATGAGGGCCAAACATTACTGAGCCTTGGCACAAAGGTTAAAGGATTTGAATTTATGTAAATCAGTGGTTCTCATTCTTTAGAATTTCAGTGGTCTTAGTTGATCCCTCAACATTAATTTAACTTTGGGTCCCTGGTCCCTACACCAGGGACCCCTGGACCTGTTCACCCCAGACCCAAATCTTCTCAGCTGTTGCTGACATATGCTACTGTCTCTTCATGTGGTTCATTATGTTTGGCACATTGTCTGGGTCAGTTCTTATATCATAAGAAGTTAATAATGTAAATGATGTAAATGCTAAATACCCCTAGTACCTGTTGATACTACAACAATGCAAAGGCTCTTAACCCTACAGTTTTGCACATATCATGTAAGACTTGATTTCTCAATTTTTTTGCACAAAACTCTCCAGAAAGTGCCATTTAATGGTTTATTTTAAAAAAATCCCCCCAGACCCCCCTAGGGAGAGCCCCGACCCCCCTCCCCACACATCACAAATCCCAATTTAAACCCTGAAGGATGATGCTGAAAGAGCCAAAGAAATTGCATTGTAAACTGCAAAATATGGGTTGGCCCCACCAAATCTCACTCCAAGGTTTGTGGAAAAGTTGGCAGCTCTGGTGGTTCCCCCAGTATTGTGTTTCTCTCTCTAATAACATGTTTAAAGAAAAACAACTAAAGACACAGAGTATCATTAGCTAACAGGCTGGTAGCATGCAACTAAAGACACAGGGTATTGTTAGCTAACGGTCTAGAAGCATGCAACTAAAGACACAGGGTATCGTTAGCTAACGGTCTAGAAGCATGCAACTAAAGACACAGGGTATTAGCTAACGAGGTGGTAGCATGCAACTAAAGTAAAGTGACCAGATTTCTCAGACAAAATCCGGGGACATTTTCAGCTCAGAAGTGTTTTTAATTTTTGTAAAACTTAAAACGGGGACACTAGACCTAGAGCTGAGTATCAGATACAATATAAATTAAAACTGCAAGCAGTGATGACGGGCCCTCGCCTCTTTGCAGTTCGGGGGTACTGGCAGAGGCCAATCTTTGCGGCAGTGAATTTGTGCGGCACTCAGACACTGCAAATCGTCACCAATGAAGATGGAAGTCCCTGCTGTAAGACTCTACGTCATACAGTTCATTATCTGTGGAGGGGGCGTGGCCAAATCCCAGGGGGCGGGTCAAAGCATCACCAATGAAGAAGGAACTCTGCTGAGTTCATTGACATCTTACACACGACTGTAGCTTAAACGGTTCAAATGTTACGGACGGGGGCGTGGCCTGTGTGAGTGGGCGTGGTTAAAGTATAGGGGCCAGCTCAGTATCACATGTAGACCACACATTCTAAGTTTCATGTAAATCGGATGATGTTTGTCATATTAGGCTGATTTCCTGTTGCCAGTTGGTGGCGCTGTCTCCAAAAGTCCATATTGGCCTCTAGATGTCCTCAGGCCTGGACTCTTGGTGATTGTGGGAAATTTCAAGCAGATACGACAACGTACACTGTAGTTACAGCCACTTTCTCCTTCATCAGAGTGTGTGTGTGTGTGTGCTTCTGTCTGTGTGTGTGTGTGTGTGTGTGGGTGTAGAGTACAGGCCAAAAGATTCAATGAGTTTCCTTTATTTTCATGACCATTTACATTGTAGATTATCACTGAACTCATCAAAACTATGATGAACACATGCAGAATTATTTACTTAACAAAAAAGGGTGAAATAACTGAAAACATGTCAGCCTAAAAAGTTTTGAGCCAACTGCGACTGCACTTGGGGACACATTTAGAGTTTTCGCATTTTTCCGGAGCGACTGCCCTTCATTTCTTAAAGTAAAGATGGCCGCTCGTTTCTCTTCCCTTAGCTGATTGGTTCTTGCCATAATATGAATTCTACCAGTCATCCAATAGGCTGTCGGCTGTGTATCAACCTGACTTCTGCACAACACAACTGATGGTCCCAACTCCATTAATAAGGAAGAAACTCCACTAATGAACCCTGACAAGGCCCACCTGTGGGGGGGGGGTCACCATTTCAGGTGACCTCATGCAGCTCATTGAGAGAACACAAGGGGTGGGGGGGGGGTACTCTGAAGAAACTAGAATATAAGACATGTTTTCAGGTATTTCTACTTTGTTGTTAAGTGTGTTTGCGTCTGTCTGTGTGTGTGTGTGTGTGTTTGTACCAACTTACATCGTCTCTGACTTCAGTACAGGCGACTGCCGTAATAAAAATAACACAAAGCGTCGCGGTGTATTTCTGGCGTAACTTACTTAATTAACGTACGCAATGAACGTTGCCGTAACTAACGTAACTTTAACTACACAGTCTCTGTAGCATAAGGAATTCACAACATTGTGTGTGTGTGTGTGTGTGTGTGTGTGTGTGTTTGTCCTACCTCTACTTAATACCTCATGAAGCTCATTGAGAACAGCGTCCAGCTATGTTGCTATAGCATAGTGATTTCGGGGGGGCTGCTAGCTGAGTCACATGACTGACAGTCACAGACTGTAGTGCAGACAAACAGTGTCATTAAAGGCTCTCCCACTTGTTATCCCCATTTAATAAACGAACTATTCAGTCAGATAGGCATTTGTTGTGAAAGAAATACAGTTACAATTTATAGCATTTTATTTAAAATCCAACATTTCATGCAGATGGGATTAATGCTAGATATATTGCAATGTGGGTAATGAATACAAAAAAAAATTCTAACAACCCCATGTAATGTCCGATTCACTCAAGATTTGGCATGGATGCTCATGTTGCTATGCGGAAAAACAGTCTTTTATTTGGTGGCAATTGAAATAAATCTTGGCCAGATACACAGCAGAACTTCCTGTTTCAATAGCTGCCTACAGGAAGAAAAAAATATATAAAAAATGTTTTAAAAAATCTAACAGCGCCATCTAATGCTTATTGACTTGAAATTTGGCATGGATGCTCACACCGCTATGCGGAACAACTGTGTCATGTTTGGTGGTAATCAGAATAAATCTTGGCCAGATATGCAACTTCCTCTTTCAAGAACCCTGACAGGAAGTTGGTACTCTATAACTTGCACGTTTTTCGCACTATCAAAATTCTTTGGATAACTTTTCATCAAGAGTGTCAGTAGATACTACCTGCAAAGTTTCAAGAAGATTGCTGTCACGGCCTAGGAGGAGTTCGAAAGAATGTAAAACACATGACAATTCATAAATTCAAAATGGCCGCCTTCCGGTTGGGCGGAGCTAATGAAGGTAAATTGGAAATATGTTTGCAATGATTAGAGCAATATGTCTATCAAATGTGGTGACAATTGGAGTAACTATGTCCAAGTTAAGGCCTTTCCACACATTAGGGGGCGCTATAGAGCCCGCTTACAGGTATGGGCCAAATCGCTGAACAGACTCACAAAGCTCCCGGTCTTTATGGGCGCCAAAATTTGTGAGTTTTATGATATATTGAGGCCGTCAAAAATGTGCCCAAGTGCTAAATCCACTTAAGGGGGCGCTATAGAGCAACCGTACCACTCTCAAGCCTAAATGTGTATTCAGATGAAAGAGTTTCATATTCTGCACATGGCTGCATGATTTTGAGAGTTTTCGTGGATCCTAAGGTCCTCAAAAACGTCTTTGAAATATGAGAGATTTCGCATGTGCCATATTTTGGGAATTATAAATTTTTTAGATTTTTTATAAAAATAGCCTGATACAGTTCCAGATGATACGCATGATCCCTCAAAAATTGGTTAGATAAATTATGAATTTTTTTTTTTGTCAGTGTCCACATTAGGGGCGCTGTGGAGCTTTCCTCATCGCCCGAGCCCAATCACTACAGAATTCTGTCATTTTTTATAGGTGTGACATGTGTGCAAGTTTTTGCGAATTTTACCACATGAGAAAGTCCTCAAAAATGACAGTGAAGGTCTGTGAATAATAATAATCCCTACAAAAACAATAGGTTCCTTGCACTTCGTGCTAGGACACCGGTGGTGCCCTAGCCACTCGTGCTCGGGCCCTAACTATTGAGGAAATATTTTCCTTTGACATTGATGCAGTATGAAACGAGATCGCTGTAGTCGGCAGAAGAGAAACAAGCTACAATGGAAGTTAATAAGATAATTGTCCAGCTTGTATTTACGTTCATAAAGTGCCCTTTTTTGTTCACAGACTCAGATTAATATTCTAAGTGTCTGATAACATTATGGAAAGGATTTCTAAGGAGGTCGACCTTTCTGTTAAAGATTAAGATCATTTTATAAAAAATAAAAGTCCGCGAAATTGTGTTCGCTAAACCCACCAGACTCCGTGTAAATAATCAGTGATTTTAGCATCGTAAAATACGGCTTTCTAAAACATCTCTGAGCTCTGAGCAGCGCTGCTCGATCGGCTCCGTTTGGTCAGAGTTTTCTTTCTTTCATTCCAATTTTGGGTCTATCAGTCACAGTGAAAACCGGGGACATTTACGGGGACAGATCCAGCTGGGGACAGGTCACCAAAATCGGGGACTGTCCCCGGAAATTGGGGACGTCTGGTCACCCTAAACTAAAGACACAGGGTATTGTTTGCTAACAGGCTGATAGCAGGCAACTAAATACACAGGGTAACGTTAGCTAACGGGCTGGTAGCATAAAGCTAAAGACACAGGGTATCATTAGCTAACAGGCTGGTAGCATGCAACTAAATACACAGGGTGTTGTTAGCTAACGGGCTAGAAGCATGCAACTAAAGACACAGGGTATCGTTAGCTAATGGGCTGGTAGCATGCAACTAAAGACACAGAGTATCGTTATCTAACGGTCTAGAAGCATGCAACTAAAGACACAGGGTATCGTTATCTAATGGGCTGGTAGCATGCAACTAAAGACACAGGGTACCGTGAGCTAACGGGCTGGTAGCATGCAGCTAAAGACACAGGGTAACGTTAGCTTACTAGCTGGTAGCATGCAACTGAAGACACAGGGGGTGTTTCCCAATGTCAAGGAAGGATCCTCCAAAGCCAGAATTTGGAGGATGCCACGTCATCAACGTCATCAACGTCCGTCGAAGGACCGTTCCAATGTCAAGAATCCTCCGAATTCCACCAAGGACTGAGTCCTTCATTCAGAAAATTTCCCATATAGACAGAGAAGGATGCATATGTGTGTATCCTTCGCGGTCCCAAATCACCCAAAATCCTATGCGCGGGCCTTTGCCGTCTCGTTAAAAAAATAATAGTGGACCTAAGCGGGAGTTCGAGCGGCATCGCTGACGGTGAAATGATAATTTAAATGTAAGTATTACTGTGTGCCGTACATTTGTTATCACCGTTAATGTTTTACATCAATGTAAAGCTTAACGCTTTAATGCTTGTACAAATTGCTATAATAATTAGGTAGATACACCCCGAGCTAACGTTAGCTAGGTTAACTGAACCTGTAATTTAACATAAGCTGTTAGCTAGCTAGGTTGCTGTCTTTGTACAGTTTAATGTACGGTGGCATGTTCATCTCTTTTTATATGCCGTTACCGTATATGTGTAACGTTAGCAGAGATTTAAAAGTTGGTTTTTATCACGGGTTGTATCTGTAGACGGAGGTAACACTGCACCGTGTTAGCGTTAACTTCACTAGCAACGTTCAACGAAGGCTAACATGTATGAGTACTTTCCTATGTAATAACGTTGCCTAATGTCATAGCATTTATAACGTAAACATCTTTTTGTTTTAACTGTCTTTTAACAGGACTAACGGAGGCGGTCACCAAGGATGGCAAAGCCAACGACCAGCAGGGAGACAGAGGCCAAAGAGAGATGTTGAATACATTATTTGCTATATTAAAGATTGGCATTCTAACAATAAATGCTTTAAATTAACTGGTTTGTCTTTGTCATTAAGTTCTTGGGCGTGTGTATATAATATAAACAGTTTTTTTCTGTTAAATTGTGACATGGACCTGGAATTATCCAGATGCCATCTGTTGTAAAACTTCGTAAGGTTTACGTATCTTTACTATAACATTTTTTCAAACATTACTATATACTGTACACACAAATATATTCAACATGAAGGGCAATCAGACACAGCTGCCGATGATGGTGTTGCTTCCAGACTGCAGACAAGGAGAAAGTTTTAGTCATCCAACCTGTCCTGGTAAGATTACAGTTGTATCACAAGTATATTTAAGAATACAGTTAAAGTCCACTGTGTAGTTTTCTCCATTATGAACTGACAACTCTTGACCATTTAACACACTAACACCTACCTTTTCTGTGTTAGCTGGTGTTTATCAATGGTGTTATGACTTTTCATATGTTGATTTACGCTTGTGTCTACAGTACTATTTAATCTTTCTCACTTGCAGTTTACTGCATGTCATACCTGCCCGTGGTAGCTCATTACCTGGTAGCGTTTACCTTGCAGTTGATCATATTTTGCATTTCTTGACCTGTAAAATAAGCTAATGTTATATGTATGCAGTAAACTACGAGCTAATTTTAACTGCTACTTTTCTTTTTTTAAACATGTATACCTTACGAGTTATAAAAACAGATAGCATCTGAATATAATTGTTTGAAGTTTCCTCAGTCCAGGTCACAATTTGATGGAAAAATAGACATTGAAAAACAGTTTATATTATATACACACGCCCAAGAACTTAATGACACAGACAAACCAGTTTATTTAAAGCATTTGTTAGAATGCCAATTTTTAATATAGCAAATAATGTATTCAACATCTCTCTTTGGCCTCTGTCTCCCTGCTGGTCGTTGGCTTTGCCATGCTTGGTGACCGCCTCCGTTAGTCCCTGTTAAAAGACACACAACAAAAAGATGTTTACGTTATGAATGCTATAACACAACGTTATTACATGGGAAAGTACTCATACATGTCAGCCTTCGTTGGATGTTGCTAGTGAAGATAACACGGTGCAGTATTACCTCCCGTCTACAGATACAACCAGTGATAAACACCAACTTTCTAAATCTCTGCTAACGTTACGTATATGAAAAGAGATGAACATGCCACCGTACATTAAACTGTACAAAGACAGCAACCTAGCTAGCTAACAGCCGAATGTTAAATTACAGGTTCAGTTAGGTAACGTTAGCTCGGGGTGTATCTACCTAATTATTATAGCAATTTGTACAAGCATTAAAGCGTTAAGCTTTACATTGATGTAAAACATTAACGGTGATAACAAATGTACGGCACACAGTAATACTTACATTTAAATTATCATTTCACCGTCAGCGATGCCGCTCGAACTCCCGCTTAGGTCCGCTATTTTATTTTTTAACGAGATGGCAAAGGCCCGCGCATAGGATTGTGGGTGATTTGGGACCGCGAAGGATACACATATGCATCCTTTTCTGTCTATAGGAAATTTTCTGAATGAAGGACTCAGTCCTTGAGGAATTCGGAGGATCCTCGACATTGAACGGTCCTTCGACGGACGCCGATGACGAAGGCCCTACCCCTGGCTTTGGAGGATACTTCCTTGACATTAAGAAACGGCTGCTAATTCATCGTCTCCATCCTAACAGCATAATTAAACAGCACAGTTAACACTTCCACAACCATTTCATCCAGTGTTTTGAAATGCGGCAAAAAAATTCAATGATGCGAGCCCGCAATGACGTGCACTTGATAGCCTGTTCCATTGTACATGTTCTCCAAATGCTAAGGAGGACTCTGACCTGCTCCTGAAGGATCCTTCCTTGGAAGGACTAGTCCTACCAAGGAAGGATCCTTGACATTGAGAAACGGGGTGTGTAACGTTAGCTTACTGGCTGGTAGCATGCAGCTAAATCCACGGGCTAATGTTAGCTTAGCCTGCAGTTGCTCTTTTCCAAACACCATTGCCATGAGTTGGAGATGACAGAGAAACAACAGAACTGGAAAATCTATACCTGCTTCCCTTCAGACACTGTGTGGCAACATTTGACCTTCCCTTTGAGGGAGTTATGGAAACAAATAATGAAGGTAAAGCATGTGATCTGCAATTGGACTCCATAGTGCATTCATGTGCACATCTGTAAACTAATGGTGCATTCAATTACCCCTTGTAAACTGTGAGAAACTCAAACTGTTGCTGCCAAGTACCCTTTGACCATCTAGTGGCTCTTATATTATGACATTGCCGTTGCTGTTTGAAAATTGAATGGAATTGTGGATTTGGAGAATCGGGACACCCCTAGTAATGATATACTTCTCTTCTCTCTGCAGTGCTTAAACCTGTCACAATGCAAAACCGATTTTACCTTGTCATATGTGAATAACGACAGTTCGGTGGGTAAATAGGACATACATAGAAGCTCAAAATCCCATTGACATGCCTTTCCTCTGCAACTCTCACATTTTGAAACTGCCGCTGAAAACGGGCGAATCCCAACAAAGCTAAAAGATGACGTCAGGATCTCAAAACCTGTAGCTTTGTCACGCGCATGGATGTATTAGGAGAACGGGCACGACCCAACATTTACATACAGGCCACTGACCTGAGACCAGTTCCTAATGTAGCTAGAGTTAGGTCAATTAGATGTCCGACAGAGAACGCTGCTCGTGTAGTTTGACGGGATTTTCCAGGATATTGACAATGAACCAGGGTCGTAAATGCAGTGTTCCAGGCTGTACAGGGAATGGAGACACTTCTCATAGTCTTCTTAAGGAAGCAAACACTCGACGGGCATGGCTGATGGAGAGAATCCCTGTGAAGTTCGACACTCTAATTAATTTGCTCGAACTATTTCACCAAAGACAGTTTTCAAAACTTTGGACAATTTAAAGCAGGATTTGCTAAGCTGCTGTTGCTGAAGAAGGGGTTGTTCCGACTGTATGGTCATCCCAACCACAAGCTGTAGCGTTAAATATGATTTCGTCGCTAACAGTAACATTAGCAATGCTAACGTATCCTGTAGCTAGCATAGGCTGAATGTGTGTTTATCAAGTGTATTGGCAGAAGGGCTAACGCTAACGTTTCATTTTCTTAACTGTTCCATTCGAATAAATACCCTGTGTACCTCATGTAGCTAGCTACATCTATAGTTCACGATGCATGTTTGTCCACTTTGTCAGGTTATTTGATATTGTATTTCAGCAAGAAAGCTAACTGCAGATGAGTAAAATCATGATAGTTTGGTTGTTAGCTAAGCTGTAACGTTACTCAGCTAGCTAGCTATATCATCCCGTTTGCTTCAACAACAGAACTGGAAACGTTATCATTTCATATGATATCTAGTCAATCTCGTGAAAACAGTGTGTATATAGACTGCAATGTATTTATTTGCAGTTTGTTTTTATTTCAGAGTACATCAAAAGAACGACAACACACGAAAGATGCAGCTCGCCAAACAGATGCTCTGAGTGTGGCATCTTGGGGGACACAACTGTCTCATATGACAATAAGACCTCACATACGAAGCAAATGTAACCTTTCTAATTATTCTTACAAAACCAGACGTTTTATGGTGTTTGTGTAGTATTGTGACTGGGTAGCATTTAGCAGAGCAGTGTTATCTAAGAATGTTACCATGATGAGTGAGTGACTTTTATCAAATATGTGAGCCATTCACAACACATTAGTGAACTATTTATAGTAGGAATAGAACTATTCATCTGTATTATCACTGATTGGTCTGATCTCAATCAATTGCCTTTTGTGGGGGATGCCGGTGAAAATAATTTGGACAATAGGTAGGAATGTGTTTGTATACAAAAGGTATGACTGAATGCTAGATTGTGTGTTGAAGAGGCCTTTTGCAGGTATGTACACTCCCTATGAACTTCGTCCTTCAACAAAACAAGTCTTTAGAAAAGGCAAATGTGAATGGGGGACAAATTGTCTGCAGAAATGGTTTTGTTCAGTGAAGGAGTGAGACACGAGCAATGGTCTAGCGACATCAGGCCTAACTGCCGGCCGTTTAAATGCAAATCGTTTCAGTTTTAAGCTGCTCTAACTGTAAGGCACTTGTAACAACCCTGGTTAGAGTACAGCTTTGGCACAGCTTAGAGGTTTAGCAACTGCTTTTGCTGTGAGTTAACTGGAGTATTTTGCTTGGTGTGTGTAAAAGGTAATACAAGTATGTTACAAAAATTATGTTTTTTGTTTCAGGTTGTATCTTGCAGCCACGCACTTCAATGAGAATCCAGATCACCCACGAAGGAAGACAGCCAAAGGGAAACTAATGTACAGACTTCTGTTCCTGAAGGCCAAAAGGGGAGGTTACACGTCAAACAAGTGAAGACAGAGCCAACAATTTGTAAGTTAAAATACTGTTTTTATTACAAAATAAAAATTTACATCGTATAGGCACTAAAAATAACTTCACACACTACAAACAACAAATCCAAATGTGCAATGGTATTAGAGTGCGGATCGGGCCGGATTTTTCTGTCCGAGCCCGGCCCGCGTCCGACAGTCATTAAGATATTTCTGTCCGAGCCCGACACAGTTAAAATCGCATTTGTTTCTCATACTAATGACACATGTACGTTTGTTTGTGTGGAAAGCCCGCTTTTATTAAGCAATTGTAGGAAGGCATTCGGAAATGTCAACAGATGAGCGCATCAATGCACAGCTGACTTTCCTTCGTTTTCAATGGTTTTAAAATCTCCTGCGGCCAACT